>JADLZN010000535.1:0-48918 GCA_018155175.1 Sinocyclocheilus anophthalmus
TTTATAGTTAATAAAATCTTTTTTTTTATTATTATATTAGTTATACTTTAATTTCCTTCAATAAAAAAGAAATTGAGTAAGATGGTGTAAAAGGTGTGTGGACGTGGATTAGTAATCTGGCCCCTTGGTATAAAGGAGAAAAAATGCAGGCCCTCGTCACTATCAAAGTTGACCAATCCTTTAGGTATTATCAAATGGCTAGAGTTTTGAGATCGCAGCGGATGTGAAGGACTGTAATGCAATAAGAGCTCGCTCAAATACTGGTGCTAAACCATTCAGTGATTTATAAGTAATAAGCAAGATTTTAAAAACTATACGATGTTTAACTTTCAGGGAAGCCCCAGTGTTCTAGTGGCTGACCCGAACCGGGCTAAGTTGGTCACATCCTGGCTTCTAGCTAAAGAACTCTAGTGCTTCATTTTGGACAGCTGGAGTTTGTTTATTAAGCGGCAGAACACCACCCAATAAAGACATTACAATTAATCTAACCTTGCGGTCATGAAACGCATGAAAACGTTTCGGCACTTTGACAGCTATGTAGCGCGACCAGAGGCAACAGTTAAAGAGGAAGTTGGCGGATGGGACGGGGTTCCCGAGTGATTGTGCCAGCCCTTTGCTCACTTGGATGCGTAAAGTTCTATTAGAGAAGGGACGAGGGTTGCACCAATGATTCGATCGCCAGTCCCGTTGATCCCCTCTCTGTAGTCTTCGGAGGTCAGATTGGGGTAGCTGAGGCTGAAACCAGACAGTTATAGAAGGGCAGAGGACAGATTCAATGATGGTGGATTAGAACTGTTTCAGCAGCTCCTGTGACAGGTTGAACTTCCTCAGCTGGTGAAGGAAGTACAACCTCTGCTGGGCCTTTCTTTGCTGGAGTCTATGTGAGTGTCCCACTTCAGGTCCTGAGAGATAGTGGTGCCCAGGAACCTGAATGACTCCACTGCAGTCACAGTGCTGTCCATGATGGTGAGTGGAGGGAGAGCAGGGGGGTTCCTCATGAAGTCCACTATCATCTCCACAGTTCTGAGCGTGTTCAGCTCCAGGTTGTTGAGACTGCACCAGACAGCCAGCTCTTTAACCTCCTTTAAACCAACAACCTCCAATGGATTCATGTCCCAGTTCTAGTAAATCTGACAGCATGGTCTCCAGATCTGGACAAGCGGTGCCGGGGAGAGAATGTGATAGAGATGTACAAGGATCTTGTGACAACGGCGTTCCTGAGATACCATGGAACAGTGGCAACCAACGCACCAACAGATCAGCTAGTAGGAGAACATTCAAAAGATCACTTAGAGAGAATTGGTTCTGGACGAAAGCTGTTAGGATTTGTAGACAGCATGCTGGGAGCCACCGGAACGGGTTTGGGTATATAGAACTGGATCAGTACTAAAGAACTTAAACCGAATGAACTCAAACTCAAAGCTCTTGTTGGTCAACAGTTTCTGCAAACAGATGCATATCTGCAAGAGGGATTAAGTGAAGAAAAATAAACTGTACAGGATGTCCACACGATTGCATCTGCCCTCTCCATTATCGCTCAAACTAAAAAAAAAGCTTTCAACACTATGCAGAAACAAGTATACTGTGCACAGTTTGCCTCCATTAAACACCAAGAAATAACCCGTATTTTGGAGGAAGTGTTGGCTGGTAAGGTTCCATAAACACTTTTTACGGAGGAAGTCATTATGAAATGGTTTGGAATGAAAGACTGTTTTAAACCCTCATCAGACAATTTGAAACATTTTATGGATAGACTGGGCAAATGCAAATTGCCCATCCTTTACAGCTACATTATACAAATGGCTAGAATTTCTTCACACCCTATTCCTGCTGGATTCTACAGCCCTCTGGACTATGGTCCTTTAATGGAAGGTATACACTTAACTTTCTCTCGTCACGATGGTCAACCATCAAAACCCACCAACAGAATCCCACCTATTCCGATTCTGAGGTGGTGGAATGAGACTGTGAAATTATCATTTTCCATATGTAAACACCACCCAACAGGCAATGTCAGTAAAACCAGAGGAACAATTAAGCTTTGTGGAAGAAATTCCTGAATTTGATTTTGAGTCACCAAAACTGGATGACATGCTGATGTCATTAATGCAAAGGAAAGATAACCACATTGTTAAAGCTCAACAAGGTCTTGATGAGAAGGATAAAGCTTTAACTAAACAAATGCATGATGGAGATTTAGTCATTGCATACTCTGGTTTGATTTGGGATGTAACTTTTAAAACTGCCGTTTGTGTTTGTATCTTTCTAATTATGTGCCAATGCATGATGCTATGTTGTATGTGTTCTATGGTGAAACGTCAAATTGCAGATAGTTCAATGATCAATATCGGGCGCTCCCGTTGGTTGTGATGATTCTTGATTACCTCTTCCAAACCCTAGAAACATTTTCCAAATTTAAACAATCCTGTTTTTTTTAACAAGCAAACAAACCCTGTGATAATTTTGCTCAAATGAAACGGAGCTGTAACCAGTGTGCATGAGGTGTCGACCCGATGACTGGTAAGAATCTCTGATGGCCATAAATAGGGATCGACCTAAGCCAGGGCTTCACCGCCACTGGGCACCTGCCCAGGAAGGGAGGCGTAGTCTTCATAAGGGAGTGGATGTGATGCTTCTTCCGGGCCAAGAGCATCAGAAGAGGGGACTGGAAGAAATTATAGTCTGCCTCGACCAAACTTCCACTCCAAGTAGACTATTCTCCTTTCTCTACAAAGAGCTTAATTATCATAGAGATAATTCTTTCAGATCTCAATAATATGTAAATAGTATCTCCTGAACGTTACTTCGTCACCTATAGCGTGGGAGTGGCAGTAGGCCATCAAGAACCATCTGCTGACCAAAAGGGTACTTGAATATAATTGCTAGGGATTCTAGATAATCGTATCACCTTAACATTTGGTTGTTTCCACCTGAAAGACTACCAAAGATGTGAGAACGGAAGGCTATCACTTTCATTGTTATCCGCAATTTACATTTAAGACGAAACTTCATTTACATGTCTAGCGGGAAGATGAACGTAATAGAGTATAAAATGTTTGAGCGTAGGATGCTCGATGATTCTATCTGACTCATAGCTGAATCCGAAGTGCTGCCTTACTTGGTCACTGCTCTCCGTAATAAAAGCTATTCTGCATCAATGATCTCGAAGTCTTCTTCACTTATTCTCACTTACAATATATCTCTTAAAATCTTCCATATATTGTGCTAAATATCCTCAACCCCACCACGTACCCTGACATAATCGTGTTTAAACAATTTTTACAGTAACGATTACCTCTATGCCAAATAAATAAATATTAATAACTATATGAAGGAGTTTAATTTGCAAAAAACCGATTAACTACGTTTATTTTATTTATTTTCAGAAATCAATTTTTTTATTGTGCATTCAAGTAATATCAATCAAACTGCAGTTAGGTTGTTTTGTTTTGATTAAGTAATAATAACAAATACAGGTATCTTACAAAATTAAAGTTCATTGAATATATGTTTTTTTATATACATATTAAAATTTTGTTTTATAGCAAAAGCAGATAACCAACTCCACATTTCATGTTTTAGAGTTTAAAAAAACATTTGTTTTAAAAAACACTAGTTTTATCTTTGTAATCTCCTCAGATGACAATGTAGATGCCTGACAAACATTGTTGTTGTGATCATAAACTGCATGGTTGCGATTACACGCAATACACAGAGCTTTTCCCTCACCATTGTGACGTACGTTTTGCAGATTCTTCTCCCGATTAAAACGTTTCAGCTTTTATTTTCCTTTACGCCCTTAAGAAGACATCACAGGTTCTTCAAGTTCGTCAAAATTATCCATCCTAGTAGGTCACACATGCGTTGATCGCTCTGAAGTAAATTAACCCTGAAACATAACCTTCTCCAGAGCAGTAAGTTGCTATGGCTACTTACATACTCTGAAAGTTACCTCCATTTATAGTTTATCCGCTTACTTTACCCTTAAACATACCCAGGTATGTCACATAAGAGCAGTTCCAGCATTATAAGTGACATTTGCAGTAAAAACTTGAAACTTACCTTTTCATAAATACGTTTTTGGGAGTCAATATACTTTGTTGAAATTCTGAGAATTCAAATGCACAAGCCAAAATAAATAATACCACCCGAAAGGATAAGGGTTGGCTCTCCATGGGACATAAATCATTTGTTTCATTTTGTTTTTCATTTTTGCCTTTATGAGGAAAAACCATTAACGGACGGGATGTCTCTACGCCAGACAGAAGTCACATATATTTGCATACACTGCAAAAAAAAAAAATAAACAAAACAAAAAAAAAAAAAAAAAAAAAAAAAAAAAAACACACACACACTCTACTATTTTTTTTTTTTTTTTTTTTTTTTTTTTTTTTTTTTTTCGTTTTTTTTTTTTTTTTTTTTTTTTTTTTTCGAGTGGACCCTTGCTTTATTGAGACGCCATCGCTAATCGCCATGGCATGTTTCGATAAGCTTATGCAATGTCACAAATTTCGCCCATCCAGAGTGGCATAAATTTTTCGCAAGAGACTGTATTGATGATACGGAGAGCCTAGGAACAGACCCTCGGAGAAATAACAGGCTTGAAGAGACGTCAACAGCCACCACAAAGCTCGGGAAATGGGGTTAAGGTCTGGACTCTGTGGTGGCCAGTCCTCTGTGTGAAAATGAGGTCTCATGCTCCCTGAATCACTCTTTCACAATTTGAGCCCGATGAATTCTGGCATTGTCATCTTGGAATATGCCCGTGCCATCAAGGAAGAAAAAATCCATTGATGAAATAACCTGGTCATTCAGTATATTCAGGTAGTCAGCTGACCTAATTCTTTGGGCACATAACGTTGCTGAACCTAGACCTGACCAACTGCAGCAACCCCAGATCATAGCACTGCCCCCACAGGCTTGTACGGTAGGCACTAGGCATGATAGGTGCATCACTTCATCCGCCTCTCTTCTTACCCTGATGCGCCCATCACTCTGGAACAGGGTAAATCTGGACTCATCAGACCACATGACCTTCTTCCATTGCTCCGGAGTCCAATCTTTATGCTCCCTAGCAAATTGAAGCCGTTTTTTCCAATTAGCCTCACTGAGAAGTGGTTTTCTTAGTAAGGCTACACAGCTGTTTAGTCCCAGTCCCTTTGCATTGTGCATGTGGAAATGCTCTTACTTTCACTATTAAACATAGCCGTGAGTTCTACTGTTGTTTTTTTACGATTTGATTTCACCAAACGTTTAAGTGATTGCCAATCACGATCATTCAAGATTTTTTCTTCAACCACATTCCTTCCTCGAAGATGATGGTTCCCCACTATCCTTCCAGTTTTTAATAATGCGTTGGACAGTTCTTAACCCAATTTTAGTAGTTTCAGCAATCTACTTAGATGTTTTCTTACCTTGATACATGCCAATAATTTGACCCTTCTGAAACAGATTAACAGCTTTCCACGACCACAGGATGTGTCTTCCGACATGGATGTTTAAGAAATGCGAACTGCATCAGTTAGGGTTAAATAACTTGTTGCCAGCTGAAACATAATCATCCATGCAGTAATTATCCAATGGGAGGCTCTTACCTATTTGCTTAGTTAAATCCAGGTGCTGACTTTTTTTTTTTTGGACGGGCAGTGTATATTAATAATAAATAGATATATTAAGTCTAAATTCATAATTAAAAATATATTTAAATATTTGATTTTGGCCGCTTTTTAATATTTTTCACATATATTAAACATATGTAAATATATTTTTATCGGAAATATTTACATATATTTATTTCCTTATATGTAAATACATTTAGATATCAGACTATGTAAATATATTAATTTGCAATATATGTCCATATATTCATTTCTAATATTTGTTAACATATTACATTTCTGTACATGTAAATATATTAAATTTCTATAAATGTAAATATATTTTAAAACAGTCAAATATTTAATTAAATAAACTTAAACATGTTTTATAGAATATATTCCCGTTTACTCAAACTTTTAAACTTACTCAAACTTTACAAAAGCTTGTAAATAAATTAAATCTCCACACATGTAAATGTTTTCATTTTATATAGATTATAATTTGCCCCTTCAACCAGTACAACTAGCCCCGACTGGATCAACAAACAAAATTTGGACACTGAAAAACTGTAAAAATCTCCAGACAATGTAACTTAAAAACAGTGACAATATAAATTGACTTGTTATTAATATAAAGAGTACATTTATCAACACCAGTTGCCCCCCCCCCATGAACGAAACAAAAATTATGCCATCCCCACGCACATGATGTTTCCGGCACATGAATGAAAGATTATCATTCTGTAAGCATCCAGGGTCAAAACATTATGCACAAATATGCAAGTCTTAGTAGGCATTCAACACCAGTGTTGGGGAAGCTACTCTGAAACTGTAGCTTGACCAGCTACAAGCTACTCGTAAATTAAAGTAGTTAAGCTACATTCAAGCTACCTTTCTGAAAAAGTAGCTAGCTACACTACTATGGGATGATATTAGACTCAAAATGATTAATAGATGCATGCACAATTATCCATGTACTGCATACATTTTATACATGTATCTTTTTTAAAGTGACGTGACATGAGTGGCCAAGTATGGTGAACCTATCAGAATTAGTGACCCCTGCCCACCCCCCTGATTGTCCCATCCAAAGTGCACAACAGCACCAGCCTCGAAAAACCACACACCGTGAACACACACCCGGAGCAGTGGGCAGCCATTTATGCTGCGGCGCCCGGGGAGCAGTTGGGGGTTTGGTGCCTTGCTCAAGGGAACCTCAGTCATGATATTGAAGGTGGAAGATAGCGCTGCTCATTCACTCCCCCCACCTACAATCCCTGCCGGTACGAGACTCGAACCTGCAACCTTTGGGTTAAGTCCGACTTTCTAACCAATAGGCCACGACTTCACACGACTGATCTACTAACAACAAAACACGAGTCCGATCTCAACCATTAGGCCAGACTTCCACAACGACTTATCTACTACCAGCAAACGAATGCCTTTCAATTGAGTCTGGGAATTAGGGATAAATGATTGTGCAGCGATTTGTTACAAATCAACAGACCGAGTTTGTGACCATATAAAATTTCTGTTCTGATTCATATATTCATAAATTTGCGAATGCCTACAAGGACATCGTGTGCATATGTGGCATCAGGTGACACGCGGTTTCCTGAATTAAATTGACGTCTAGTTAGAGCTCATCTTGTTGTGCATTTGGATTTTGAGACTTCATTCGCCATTTGTGTTAACAGTTTTCATATTTCATGCACCCCCCACACACACACTACTACATTACAACCAAGGCCCAGTGCAGCAATACTCATTACGTGTTACACGATTTGAAAATGCGCAAATGTTTCTCACTACATTGAAAACAAAGCTTGCAACGGTGTCTGCCGAGTTAAGATTACATTAATTTGCAGCATTTTGTTCAAACAGAGACATATTTTTTTAATACAAATGTTATAGTTTGTATTAATGTATCATCATTTGTGCATGTAGCGATTGAAATGTGCATTTGTGCATCAGGCGACACGCGTGCATTTATTCACGTCTCTTCTGAGTCGATTCTTTTTGATTCATTTGAATTTTGAGACTTTCGTTCTGCCCTTTTAGCCTAGCCCAATCCACACACACACAGCTCGCGATCCGCAGTGCGCTCTCAAAGAAATCAGCGACCAAACCGGTCGCCCTAGCCCCCAGTACAGCTGTGCAGACATTCCATTGCGGTACGCCTTTTAGAATTTTACATTGTGTTTTTCTTTGTTCTTTTTGTTGGCTATTTCCTATACAGTAGAAGAAATAAATAAAGATGTTTTCATTGAACTTGTTAATTCTTTAATTGTCTTAAAGACAGTAGGCGCTATATTACTTTTGCTCTTCCCCCCACAACCCACGAACCCCTCGTGATGAGACCACTGTTGTTTCCCCTTTCTAGTCAGGGAAGACGCTCCTGTGTGCGCTGCTTCAATGCACAGGGCTCGTGGCTCATCAGAACGCTCACAAAACTGGAAGCCGAAGCCCGTCTGCAGTCGCGCTACATCGCTACGTACGGAAAAGCTACAACGTTTTACCCTTAAAGCATACTTGGTTCTTATGCGACCCGGGAAATCTTTCGTCTACCCTTCCCTCCTTCATTTTTAAGTTAGACATCAACTTTCTTAGTGTTCCTCAATCTAGTATTTATAAACAATATAACAAGAAAAAATTTGTAAAATATAAAATAATGCCAGTTTTCTGATTAATTT
The DNA here is from genome assembly GCA_018155175.1 of Sinocyclocheilus anophthalmus. Taxonomy (NCBI): domain Eukaryota; kingdom Metazoa; phylum Chordata; class Actinopteri; order Cypriniformes; family Cyprinidae; genus Sinocyclocheilus; species Sinocyclocheilus anophthalmus. Next base: position 8,291 of record JADLZN010000535.1, read on the forward strand.
TTTTTTGTAAAAAGTGTACAGGGTCGCTACAGACCCGAGGTATGTAAATGTGTAAGTACTTTTTCCTGCACGACTATATTTACATATCTGATGACTATGTGCAATGCATTTTTTTTCCTCAAGGTGGCACTGTTTGATATACAATGATGATGTGATGTTTCACTCATAATTACCACAGACATAAAACAAACGAATATCATCAGCAAAAAAATTTAACTGGTTTGAATGGCTTTAATGCAGAGCAATTACTATACGCAATGAAATATAAACGTCACTGCCATTTGTTGCTGGATGTGATGAATAAGCTGCCACTGATCAAAATATTGAATATGAAGTGACTGAAAACGATAGTTTTGAGAATATGGTTGAGATTGTGAATTTGAGGCAGATGCTGAATGTACTGTGAAAGTGCACTCTGACGATGACAGTGTGGCATTACAGATATTTTCTATACTGCCCCTTTGTTTACTTTGATTTTCTCTGTCACCGCCCTCCAACTAAAATATGATTGGAGGCAAGGACCAATTAAGAAGAGGAGTATATGTATATAGGGCGAGGTTTAGAGACTGGAGGAGGTTCGACTGACCAGAATCTGTATGTTACGTTCCCTTTGGAGGCAGTCCTTGCGGGTGGATCTTTCGGAGTGTGCGTTTCCAGGGATGGTGGAGAGGAGGTGGTGCTACCTGTTTAGCCTGTTGCTAACGGGCATTTCTCTTGGCCTGCGAATGCCTCTTTGTCAATTCTGGGATTGAACTGGAGTTTCGCACCGTACTCCTAAAAATCAGTGACTTGGAGCTGTCAAAAAGGAAGGAGCAAGACAGGCTGACGCCGCCGATGTTCCCGAGTCACTCTTAGCCACCCGTGCTGCCAGCTTGGTCATTGTTCGCTCTAATCACAGTCACACATACACTCATTGCACTCATTTCTGCATATTTAAAAAGTGCAGTTTTGTTTTGTTTTGATTTCTGTTTTAGTTTATTTTGTTAGATTATTATTATTAGTTTTTTTTCCCTTGAAGTGGAGTGGTGCTTAGAGATCTAAAAACGTATCTATATTATATTAAGTTTACCTCATTAAAAACGAAGAAAGTTGCATACAACTTTTCCTGTAGTGCTGCCTTTGTTCTGTCTTTATCTTTTTTATATGTAGCGGATGGTTGTGTTTGTCTGTTGTGCTATCCAGGATTAATTTAATTAATATTAAAAAGTGGCAGGTATATACTTTTCTGGCGCCCGAACAACAATAACTGTTTTGTTTTTCTTTTGAGGCTTTCGGTCTGAGAGTCGAGTAAAGCCTGAGTGCTGTCATCATTAAGAACAAGATGTGGTCTGGCGGTTAGGACTCTGTGTCACCACACGGATGACCTGGGTTCGATATCAGCTTCAGATATTTTTTTTTTGTTGTTTAACTTTTGTTATATTTTGGGACAAGACAACAACCGTTACAGAAGCACTTCGAACTCCCCCCCCGTGGAACAGAACTTACAGTGTGTGTGAGTTCTGCGACCCTTTTGTGGTGTGTGATTGGTTTTTTGACCACGTTTGTTGAACATTGTGGGGGGCACACACCGGTTGAACACGGCGCCATGTCCATGCACTTTTATGTGAACGTTTTGGACTGTGAAACTCATGGGGAGTTGCTGCAGTAATTCTGACCCTTTGTGAACAGAAAATACATCGTGACTGGCCGTATACTATGTGATTTTGGAGTGGCCAATTTAATAGCGTGGTGTTCTGAGGAACCTTGTTCAATTGAAATCACGGTTTCGACGCTAGGGCCTTCTTACTCAGAAAGTGTGTGAGACCACTCTTTAATTGGAATACTGGCAATATGATCTTTTGGCTCATATTATGCATTTGTATATGTGTTCCGCTTTTTGTCAGCGCGCGCCACTGCGCGCGGCACTGTGATTTATGATAAAATTCTTTGTATTTCATGTTGTATTGTTCTTTCTATCTGTGTTACGACGATGTGAGACTGTTTCGCTTGGGTTCGCGTCTCATGTGTGTCCGTCTGTATCCGCGCTCAGCTGCCCCTCCCACCACTTACAGTACATTGTTATTTCTATTCCGGTACATTTCAATCACTCGACACCCACATGGACCAGACATGGCATTTTCCCTTCCCCACCCTTCCCACATCGTGGACTATTGAATTCCTCTCTGCACTGATGTCCCTAGTATTTCCACCTCCACACTTGTGCCGCTCACCTCTAGCGCAGAACCACAAAACGTCAAGACCCCTATTGTCCTCGACCGCCCACTTGTCCTCACATATGAACCAACCCGTTATGACATCATTTCACATTAGCTCCCACGCACTAGTTCCCTTCTACTTACTCCTGGAACAGGCCGCGCGGATGCTATCCCTGCCTCTTGCAGGCAGCAACCCCCTCCCTTACGGCACCTCTGACCCTTGAGCCCCCTACACAGTGCTGATTATGTCAGTCAAATTTGTACGTCTATGGATGTTACATCACCTTCATTGGCTCAGCATGATCTGCCTGGCATCCTTCCAACCCCTGGGAGGGGAATTCAACAATTTAATGCTCATGCCCAAACTCCGGCTTATGTTACTCGGTGACAATCTGATGGCGACAATTCCCATCGAATAAGCAAGGAGCGACCTCGGAACAACTGTATATGAGCTTCCCTATACACGTATTGATGGCTCATCTTCTCACCATGAAACAGATCCCCGATCTCTGCACGCACTGTTACCTCTTTTAGTGGAGCATCTCTAACAATCCCACATGGTTGTCACGACTGATACACGCTAACACAACAACGCCTGCGCAAGCCGATTTGCGTCTGTATCCAAGGTTTTTTGTGTACAGGTCCTGTTCCTACCCCCCGCACATCGTACCTTTCAATAGGAAATTCAGAAAATAGACACTATTCCGTCCTTCGGTACGCTCCGGGACGCAACGCCCTCGTGGCCACACCATTTGTACAGGCTGAGAGGTACCAACAGTGATATTCAAAGCTACCTAACGCACTATTTCACGCGGTTCCCCCTAGCCCCCCTGTGTTATTTGTTGTACCACTAATATATTTCCAGCCAATGTTGAACCAACAATCCCTTCTATCGACATGTGTGAACTGCGTGTACCGCGGCCAGCCCTGTGAACTCCGCCACTCTCTAAGTGTTCCAGGGGAAAAGGTGTGAAGCTGCAAAACCACCGAAACCCACAACCCCCCCACCAACCCACATAACCCTACACAGGTTTCTCAGTTAAACCCCATATAGACGCCCTACTGTGTTCCACCCATACGATACCACCTGGACTCGGGTCAAAAGTGACACATTAATGAACCATTTCCCACGTGTGGGCAGATAACGGATGATGTTGCACCCCCGGTGTACTTTGACCACCAGTGTAAACGATTTTTCTATGCTCCTACTTCATGTCCTTTAAACAGATGCAGATCCCGGGCTACTTCCGCACATGTGTTGCATGACACCTGCCAAGCGACTGGTCGCCCCCCGGACCCCCTAGTAAGCTCAGCTCCACCATCTCTATAACCACTTGGAAGGAGTTTGAGACTGCGTTCTTCTCTGTTTTTTTGTCTGAGGACTATGAGGACGAGCTGGCTGCACATGTCCACACTAGAGTTCAAGGGGAGACAGAATCAGTAAGAGACTTTGCATTCACTTATCGAGCACTGTGTAAAAGATGGAAAGCCACGTTAACAGAAAATGAGATTGTCAAAATTATCTTAAAAAATATCAAGCCTTACCTTGCAATCCAGCTGCGCAGTCGTGTTAATATCGTCGGAGATCTGGTTAGACTCCAACACCAACTGGAAAAATATCATGAAGAACAGCTTCGGTATGAAGGTCATGTGGGCTTTAAACAACATCCCAATTCACAAAAACATGTATCTAACCGATCTGCTGAGAAACTGCCTGTTCAGTGTTGGAGATGTAATGGACCACATCCTCCAGGCAACTGCCCAATGTATGTACATCCACCTTCCCAGCAGTCTTCTCGTCAATAACATTTCACCCATGGAAAGTATTCTCACCACTCTGCAAAGTCAGGAGGACGACCATCCAATAACAATGTAGCAGCCTCTGAAATACCCCAGGCACAAGTAGAAACTCAGAAGATTTCAACCCCTTCAAGATCGAATGTCTTAATGACCATACTACAACAATTAGTAGTTCCAATTCACATTGGATCCTGGTCGGGCAAAGCGATTGTGGATACTGGAGCAAGCTGCACATTAATTCACGAGAGTCTCATGAAGCAAATTGCAACCCCTGTTCAGCTTCAACCTTGATCCTGTGGTCCTCTTTAACTGGCTAATTGCAAAGCTGAGAGTCCTCTAGGATGGATAAACATTAATATTCATCTGCACGATAAAGCCATTACAGTACCTGCTGTTGTCCTTCCCTCTCAAGCTCTTGCTTATGCTATCTTCCTGGGTTTGGACTTCATCTTTTTCAGTGGCCTGCAAATTAATGTCAGTGAACAAAAATATTCTTTCAAGTCTGACCCTGCTGAAGAACATCCATTCCAACCTGGAAATGCCAGTGAACCACTGTTTACATCGCCAACAATGAAGGAAGGGAAAATAACCAGCAAAAGCTAACTAAACTTGACCTTGTTAAGTGCTGTTCCTCCTCCCCAACCCTCCTTGACCATGTTACACTTTGACAGTGTGGACGATGCAACATTAATTAGAGACGCTGTAAGTAAAGCACATCTACCTATGGATGGAAAGCGACAACTACTTCAGATCTTAGAAAGCAACCCACGAGTATGTACTCACCAAACTGGGCGAACGAATGTCCTGCAACATCACATCTATACCACCTGCCAGGTTCCTATCAAACAACGGCCATATCGGTTATCCCCTGTCAAACAACAAGCAATGGAGGAACAATTGGAGGTAATGTTGAAAGAGGGAATTGTGGAGCCATCACATTTTGCTTGGGCCTCACCGTTAGTTCTGGTTCCAAAGAAAAATGGAAAGTTAAGGTTCTGTGTGGACTACCGTAAAGTCAATGCAACTACAGAAAATGACGCTTACCCTCTCCCAAACATCACTGTGATCCTAGAATCACTCTCCGGGGCATCCATTTTCTCTACCATAGACCTCAACAGCGGATATTGGCAAGTGATAATGGACCCTGACAGTAAAGCCAAGACTGATTTTATCGTGTCTGCAGGTCTATATCACTTCAATGTTATGCCTTTTGGGTTAAAAAATGCACCTGCGACATTCCAGAGGCTGATGGAGACAGTCGTGGGGGACCTAAGAATGAAAATATGCTTTGTCTATATTGACGACATCATTATTTATTCTCCCTCAGTGGCCCAGCACTTATATGATCTGAAACCTGTTCTCCACAGGCTGGAAATTGCCGGTCTGACTATTAACTTGGAAAAGTGGAAGTTTTTTCTTCCAGAAATCACTTTTATGTGACACGTGGTGAGCAATAAGGGCATCACAGCCGATCCAAGTAAAGTTGAGGCCATTCGTGCCTTTCCTGCTCCCAACACCTTGAAGGAAGTTCAGAGGTTCTTGGGATTAGCCGCTTGGTACCACCGGTTTGTGCCAAATTTTTCTAAAATTGCTGAGCCACTCAATTCCCTGAAAAAAAACTAACAGGTGTTTAAATGGATGACGCAGTGTCAACAAGCGTTTGACCAGTTAAAAGCATGCTTTACCTATTCTCGGCCACCCTGATCTTCAAGTTCCTTTCATCGTAAATACAGATGCCAGTGACACTGGACTGGGTGTCATTCTCACACAGAGGAAAGATCCAGCAGGGAGGAGGTTATTGCATATGCCAGTCGAACATTAACTGGAGCAGAAATCAACTACACGGCAACAGAAAAAGAGTGTCTGGCCGTTATATGGCAACACCACCTTGAATACAAATGGAGAGTGACACCGATGTTAACCACATCATATCACCCTCAGACAAACATGACGGAACGTGTGAATAGAACTCTCAAATATATGATTGCGTCATATGTGGATGACAACCACAAAACATGGGACCAGTTCTTACCAGAGATGAGATTCACCATTAACTCTGGTGCCATCCAGGAAACCACTGGAGTAACTCCAGCAGAACTGCAGCTTGGAAGGAAACTGAAAGGGCCAATGGATAAAATACTGCATGGTCCAAATCTCAATCCTGACACCACCTCCAATAACGAAGTCTCTCACATACAACAACTGCAATCTCAAGTTAAAGAGTGTATCAGAAAAGTCCAACATCGAAAACTCCGGAACTACAACAAAAAAAGACGAGACAGCACTTTCAAGATCAAAAACTTTCCTCAATCAAGTGCACAACACAAGTTTAGTGCCAAATTGGCACCCAAATGGAAAGGGCCTTAACGGGTTCTGAAATCACTGGGACCTTTGAATTACTGCATAGCGTTGGAGGCCACTGGAGAAGATGTGCACACTGCACACGTGTGCAATCTTAAAATGTGTTTTCCCACAGCTGAGCAGTTGGAGGACCAAGCAAAGAGAAGACTTCAGGACATCTTTCAAGAAACCTCAGATGAGGAAGAATTCTTAGGGTTTTGATTCTTTTCTCCTAACAACAATGAGTTGTTTCATCTTGGGGGGGAGAAAGTGGTATTTCAGATATTTTCCGTACTGCCCCTTTGTTTACTTTGATTTTCTCTGTCACCGCCCTCCAACTAAAATACATTATGATTGGAGGCAAGGACCAATTAAGAAGAGGAGTATATGTATATAGGGCGAGGTTTAGAGACTGGAGGAGGTTCGACTGACCAGAATCTGTGTGTTACGTTCTCTTTGGAGGCAGTCCTTGCGGATGGATCTTTCGGAGTGTGCGTTTCCGGGGGATGGTGGAGAGGAGGTGGTGCTACCTGTTTAGCCTGTTGCTAACGGGCATTTCTCTTGGCCTGCGAATGCCTCTTTGTCAATTCTGGGATTGAACTGGAGTTTCGCACCTTAAAAATCAGTGACTTGGAGCTGTCAAAAAGGAAGGAGCAAGACAGGCTGACACCGCCGATGTTCCCGAGTCACTCTTAGCCACCCATGCTGCCAGCTTGGTCAGTGTTCCCTCTAATCACAGTCACACATACACTCATCACACTCATTTCTGCATATTTAAAAAGTGCTGTTTTGTTTTGTTTTATTTCTGTTTTGATTTATTTTGTTCCATTATTATTACTATTTGTTTTTTCTCTCCCTTGAAGTGGAATTGTGGTGCTTAGAGATCTAAAAACTTGTCTATATTATATTAACATTACCTCATTTATATATACTTTATATAGTCACGCTTAGCCTACTGTGCTGGAGACGAGGAGACAAAGGAGAATTATCATCAATGGTCTTTATTCATTAACACAGGCAGGAACACACGTAGGAAAGGATAACGAACAGTCAATACCGGACAACGAACTAAGAACAGGAATAACACTTAAAGGGGGTCATATGATGCGTTTAAATTTTTCCTCTCTTTGAAGTGTTACAAGCTCTTGGTGAATAAAAAAGATCTGTAAAGTTGCAAAAACTAAAATCTCAAATCCAAAGAGATACTCTTTATAAAAGTGAAGAGTCAACCACTCCTACCTAAAACGTCTCGTTCTAACACGCCCCCACTTGTCTACGATGTGGGAAGATTTGCATAACAGCCGCCCAATGTTCACGCAAAGAAAGAAGACGTAAATTTTATTCTCGCTGTAGTATTGCTGCCGCCGCCATGTCGTGAAGGCTGTGTGTTTCGTTGTGAAAGTGAAACTACTTTGTTTGGTCTTCCAAAAGAGGACGATATCCGCTTCGTCATGCCTTTAGCTGATCTGTGCTGGTCGCTGAGGGCATACATCAACTTAGTGCTGTGGATCGACGGATCGGCTTTCACCGTGGACGAAGCACAGTCCAGCCCGGGGTCGTCACATGTAGTTGCCACAAGCCGCTCGCCCCACCGCCCAATCGAGCCCGCAGGCCTCTGCTCACTCTAGGCCGCCGCTCACTCAAGCCCACCGTGCGTGATGCTTGTGAAAGCGAAACTACTTTGTTTGGCCTTCCAAAAGAGGACACGACTAGAAATCAGTGGTTAAGTTGTATTTACAACACTGTTCCAGAACAGTTCAAACCAAATATTCAGATGTGTGCAGAGCATTTTATGGAGGACTGTTTCTTGATCCTGGCAGAGTAGACTAGAATGCCGGCTGTTCTGACTCACAGACTGTAAGTATGTTTTCATTTAAAGGATTTGCCACTGATGATTCAAACGTGAGTTTTGAGCAGTGTAGAACAGCACTTGTAGTTTGTAATTTCTCCGATCAAAAATGCAGACATGGTTTATGTTTACGCGGTGCGATGCAACGCAACGCGTAAAAAAAAACAGTACAAGTCATTATAATCAGTAATTATGTCCCCACTGGATGCAACAAATGCCTCGTTTATAATGGGTTTTAATGTTTTTGTCTCGTCGCTCCAGCCTGACAGGGCATCAACACAGTATGATAAGGGGCGTAACATTTCCGTCACACGCTTGAGGTATTCGTCCAATCACAACGCACTGGATAGCTGTTCAATCAGAGCACACCTCGCTTTTCAGACCGATGAAAGTCGACGCGTTTCAGAAAGGCGGGGCATAGAGGAGAAACAATAATGTACAGTATGTGGAAAATTAATGTGTTTTTTAACCTCTTAAACCACATAAAACACATTTCATTACACCAAATACACAAAATAATGTCATTTTTAGCAACATCATATGACCCATTTAAATACCACCGACATGACCGAGGGGAATGACGAGGAACACGAGAGAACTACCAGATCATTAGGACAGGAACAGGAAGGACCAAATATGGGCATGGAGGGAGAAACTAGGACATAGGGAACAAAACACAGGACTAGCCAGGAACACAGGTCTATATACGTATATATAGACTACTGGTCAAAACTTTGGGATCAAAACTTTGGGGATTTTAATGTTTTTTTGTTTTTTAAAGGAGTTTCTTATGCTCAAGGCAGCATTTATTTGATCAAAAAAAGTAAAACATTTTAAATTTTTATTGTGAAATATAATTGCAATTTGAAATAGCTGTTTTCTATTTTAATATGTTTAAATTGTAAATTATTTCTGTGATGCAAAGCTGAAATTTCAGCATTCTTTGTCATTTATCAGTCTCGTGTCACATGGTCTTTAGAAATTAATTCTAATATGTTGATTTATATCAGTGCTGGGGAAACTGTTGTGCTGCTTAATATATTTTTTGAACCTGTGATGCTTTTTTTCAGGATTCTTTGATGAATAAAAAGTTTAAAAGAAGAGAATTTATTTAAAATTAATATTTTAACAAGTTCAAAAGTTTGTGTTAAGTAAATTTTATTCTTTCTTCTTTTTTTTTTAAAGAAATTATTACTTTTAATCAGTAAGGATGTGTTAAATTGATAAGAAGTTATATCAAAGATTTATATTGTTAGAAAAGATTTAGATTTTGAATAAATGCTGTTCTTTTAAACTTGTATTCATCAAAGAATCCTGAATAAAGTATTGCAGTTTCCAAAAAAATATTTGGCAGCACAACATTGATAATTCTAATAATAAATCAGCATATTTGATTTCTTAAGGATCATGTGACACTTTAGACTGGAGTAAATGGCTGATGGAAATTCAGCTTTGCATCAAATAAATAAATTACATTTTAAAACATATTAAAATAGAAAACCATTATTTTATATTGTAATAACATTTTGCCCCAAGATTACATGTTTTTTTTTTTTTGTCTGAGTTTTGATCAAATAGATGCGCCTTTGATGAGCATAGAGCTTCTTAAAACATTACAAGTCTCTGATCCAAACTTTGACCGGTATTAGGTGTGTGTGTGTGTGTGTGTTATATATTTTTGTATATATATATATATATATATATATATATATCCCTATATATATATTATTTCTATATATAATATAAGCAACAACATCTATTCTTAAATAAGATCCATTCCCTGTTCTTGCAATATTCACATTTTCATGTCCCTGAGTAATATCTGCATGCACCTAAGTCTGAAGAGAACACATAATATGCTAGTAGACAGCAATCCTTGTGAGTGAGATGTCTGGTGTGGAGGGTGGATCTGGAACTGACTTCTGTCCAGGTTGTCACAACATCTCTTGATTATCTGTCTTCACGAACAGCCCTGAAATACAATTCAAACATTAACAATGATTTTTATACATGTAACGTGAGGCTCTTACATTCACAATGCTCACTTTGGCCTCAGTGGTGAAGTGTGCAGAAAATTCTGACGGACTGAAATTTAGTCTTTGGTGAACAGTTTTCAAGAGTGCAAATAAGATTTTAAGTTTTAAGCACCTTTCAGGCGTGTGTGAGGTTTCCACAAGCAACAACGTCTACTTGAACAAACACTTTACTACATTTAAAGTTTAGAAAATCTTTTATAAATATCAAACATATTGCATATATTTATGCAGATCTATATAATTTATAATTTGACCTCAGACTGTAACCCAGATTGTTTCACATGCTAATTAACTTACAGGAAATTATAAAATAAAAAACTGGGAACTTAATAACTTTACAATTCAAAACATTATTAATACATAGTTACATTTATTGTTAGATTGGCAAATTGACAAAAAAACAAACTTATAATTCCCAACTTCAACGTCCATCTGGCATGGCAGATAATGATCATTACAGACTGTTACACTTTGAAGTGAGGCACAGTACTCGGATCTGTCTTACCACTATTCATTTTCATTTTAAAGCACTTTTTTTATTATCATCTGTGTCTTGTTTTGAATTATGTTGTACCCCTCTGGTTGTAGTGTCCTCAATGCAGTGTTAAACAAGATGGCCTAGTAAGACATACAGGACTCAATTATTTGATATTTATTTGATATATTATTTGAATATCTGGTAAACTTTTGAATGTTTGAGGTTTTACTCACTAGTCAGATGGTTCATAGTGCCTAGGAGATGTTCTTCGACAAGAGGTACACTCCAACTCTGCTGCACGGCCATCAGCATGGAAGAATATAGTTTATTGCAGTTTAGAATGTAGTTTATTGAAAATAAACTACAGAATTTACATTTTAGGTTTTAAAGATGCACGATGATATAGGTGAAATACATTGTGAAAAATGCATATGAAGTTATTAAATAAGCTTTCTCAGATAACCTGTGTTTCCTATCTGTAAGCAGCTCCCATTAGAGTTTTTTTTCTGACGCTCTTGAAATCACTGTACAAATTTTTATCAATATTTGTCAACAATGAAAGAACATGATTGGAATAGGTTCAGCCCATTTTAGTCAATGTAAGTGCAGTGCATACTTTTAGGTTAAAATAATTAGCTTATTTCAATTCATCCATTGACAAATTGCAAGCAAAACATTTACAAAACTAACAAAACCACTCATCTACACAAAATATGTGATTACAATCCCAAACTTTCATAAACAAGAGCTCAAATCTATAGCTAGCTTACCTTTTATAGTTAGCTTCTATAGTTACAGATGTGATACATCTGACATGGACACTTGCCTGATTCTGGAAAATCTGATAAAATGCTTTAAAAACTTTAACTTAGATCTGTTTGTGGGTCTCTGTTAGGTATTTAAACCAGTAAACATTGTCCTCTGAGACATCTGTATGGTAAGTTTTCACAATTAATAACATTTTGTTTACCCAACTGAATTCACCTTGTCCCTACCTCACCGTTAGCTTGTGTTTGCCCCCCCGCGCGTGTCAGTGTTTCTTAAAAGTAACCAGTGCGGCATGTTCAATAACTGAAGTTCAGGACTTACGATTATACTCTACTACAGTGGGGAAAAAAGTATTTAGTCAGCCACCAATTGTGCAAGTTCTCCCACTTAAAAAGATGAGAGAGGCCTGTAATTTTCATCATAGCCCATACCCACACCTGATCCGAGAGGACAAACGAGGAAAAAAAAACTCCAGGGCAAAAAGCCACTAGTGTCGGATTTTTTTATAAATGCCAATTTATTTGACTAAATATCTTTGTGTGGCAAAATAAGTATTTTGGTCAATATACAAACAGTTTACATTTCAATACTTTGTTATTATCCCTTTGTGGCCCATATGACAGAGGCCTCATACCGTTTTTCGGTAAGTTTCACAAGGTTTTCACACACCCTGTTGTTGGCCTATTTTGGCCACATTCCTTATGCAAGATCCTCTCTATTGCCAGCACAGCGCAATGTTTTGGGGGGGATTGTTGCTGGGGCAACACAGATTTTCAATCCCTCCAAAGATTTTTCTATAGGGGTTGAGATTATGGAGCACTAGTCCCTCCCCACCCTAGGCCACCCCAGGACCTTGAAATGCTTCTTACGAGGCCACTCCTTCGTTGCCCGGGCGGTGAGTTTGGGATCATTGTCATGCTGAAAGACCAAGCCACGTTTCATCTTCAATGCCCTTGCTGATGGAACGAGGTTTTCACTCAAAATCTCACGATACATGGCACCATTCATTCTTTCGTTTACACGGATCAGTAGTCCTGGTCCCTTTGCAGAAAAACAGACCCAAAGCATGATGTTTCCACCCCCATGCTTCACAGTAGGTATGGTGTTCTTGGATGCAACTCAGCATTCTTTCTCATCCAAACACGACAAGTTGAGTTTTTAAATAAGTTCTATTTTGGTTTCATCTGACCATATGACATTCTCCCAGTCCTCTTCTGGATCATCCAAATGCTCTCTAGCAAATTTCAGACGGGTCTGGACATGTTCTGGCTTAAGCAGGGGGACACGTCTGACACTGCAGGATTTGAGTCCCTGGCGGCGCAAGTGTGTTACTGATGGTAGCCTTTGTTACTTTGGTCCCAGTTCTCTGCAGGTCATTCACTAGGTCCCCGTGTGGTTCTGGGATTTTTGCACACAGTTCTTGTGATCATTTTGACCCAACGGGGTGAGACCTTGCGTGGAGCCCCAGATCGAGGTAGATTATCAATGATCTTGTATGTCTTCCATTTTCTAATAAATGCTCCCACAGTTGATTTCTTCACACAAAGCTGCTTACCTATTGCAGATTCAGTCTTACCAGCCTGGTGCAGGTCGACAATTTTGTTTCTGGTGTCCTTTGACAGCTCTTTGGTCTTTGCCATGGTGGAGTTTGGAGTGTGACTGTATGAGGTTGTGGACAGTGTCTTTATACTGATAACGAGTTCAAACAGATGCCATTCATACAGGTAACGAGTGGAGGACAGAGGAGCCTCTTAAAGAAGAAGTTACAGGTCTGTGAGAGCCAGAAATCTTGCTTGTTTTGTAGGTGACCAAATACTTATTTTAACGAGGAATTTACCAATAAATTCTTTAAAAATCCTTCAATGTGTTTTTCTGGATTTTTTTTTCTCATTTTGTCTCTCATCGTTGAGGTATACCTATGATGAAAATTAAAGGCCCTCTCATCGTTTTAAGTGGGAGAACTTACACAATTGGTGGCTGACTAAATACTTATTTTCCCCACTGTATTCTCATTGCAGCTAATAAATGGTCATTCAAGTTCCGTGAGGTCGCCGTCTTTCCCAATTCTTAGAACATCTAGCCTTTGAGGCCACCCAATTTGACTCCCAGCATTGTCCGCTTGTTAGTGTTACGGGGCTGACGAGACGAGGCCGTACGGGACTTCCCTTGTGCAGCTGATTAACAAGAGAGTGGTTCAAACCAGGCCTCTTAGGGCCCGACCCTGCGATCATGGCAAACAGGTTTACTATTTGGCGCGGCCACACACAAGCAGTTATTTTAGACTGGAATAGCACTATGCGCCCTCTCTTCCCTTTCCCCTCTAGCGTAGGTCACCGATCGGCAGATAGAATCACAGGGGCGAGATGAGAGGGAAAATTCCAGGAAAACAGGCAAAGATCAGAAAACGAGAGAACAGGCAAGGCAAGGCAAGACAAAACAAGGAAAACACGGAGACTCAGAAAGAGGTACAGGCTAAACAATACTCAGCGGAGAATGGTTGTTAGAGTGCCTGCCCGCCGCTCACCGTATATAGTTGAATTGCTGCCTTGTGATATGTAAACAGCTGGTTGGCAATCAGTTTAGTGTGTAAGCAGTCAATGAAGATTGGGATAGTGTGTATCCAGTCCGGGTGTGATATGAAAACACTTGTTTGTCGCCTTGTGCTGAGGCACCGTTAGTATGGAAAAGGCATTGACCTATGGCTGGGAATGCGGCCCTACCCCATGTCACCTGGACCTGTGGATAGTGCACCGTAGTGTGGTTTGTAGCCGGTGTCTGTTGTTTGTGTGCAGCCACCATTGGCCATGCAAACTGCAATCGTGGGCTCTTAAATTATCACCCCAATATTGTAGCTGACCCCCTTGTCCAAATCGCTAAATGGCTTTCTTGAACTGTCACCTTAGTAACCAGTATTATAATGAGAAGTTGAGTGTTTTTATGCACGCCACACACCCCACCCACGCTCGCCCAGGTCATTACTGCACCCCCCCGGCGCCACCTGCCAGGTGGGCCACGGGTTCAAATACCAACCACCAAATTGTTTTTGCCACCCTTTTTGCTGCCTTTTTGGTTGACTATGTGTAGGATCCGCATTTCCTTGTATTTGGGCCCAAATGATTCAACCGTGCAGCATAAAGTACACCTATAATTTTGTAGTCTGCCCGTACAACCTTCATTGATAGTTCTTGATGGACACACCTTATTAGTGGGGTACACAAATGCACCCCAGTGTTTACAGATGTGTTTACTTTTTAGTTTTCAACTACTTTACACCTCTCTTAAAATCAAATTCTAAAGTCTATCTGTCAGTTCCCTATATATTTTACAAGCATAACTTATTATTTAAACACTGGTTGCATTATAAATTAAGTGATAAAAAGCAGTTGCAAATGTTTTACATTGACAAAATAATTACCCACCCCTTGTATACTAATATTTGCGCAAGAAATAGGTTCCCCCCACGCCCACCACTCCTTGTCATATTAATACCAAATTATCTGTACTATTCTTTCTATTCGCTTATTCTATATCCTTTAACTTACATTGGACGGTTTCTTGCTGACCACCTCGCCCCCCTTTAAAGCCCTCTTTCCCGCCTTGCAAAAAGTTCCCCCTCCCTCCTCCCTCCACGATTTAGTCTTTTCTTCTAGAACTTCTGCCACCCCGCATGAGCGCCGCATAAGTTACAGATAGCTGCTGACCTTTTTAGTGTGAATGTAAGGGCCACTCTGCGCTTTCCACATTTTTTAAGCACCTGGGACACGTCTTGGCGCGCAATACCCTCTTCTGTCCACACGACCGCACGTTCATGTTTTCAAGTGCGCCCTATCATGACACCCCCAGTAAGTTCGTGGCGTACTGCTTGCGACTTCTCCAAGCGCGGAAGCCTTTCAATACTCTCAGCATCCCTTCCGACAATCGTGATAACCTCTTGCACTGAACCTTGTTTAATTTCGCGCAATGTTCTTGCTCACAGTATCCACGTTTCTCCTTGTCCTTGAACTGCTTCTCTAAGGCTATTCGGACACCATCCCGCTGCCCTGTACCGTCCGCCGACAAACATCTCCCAAATTGTAATGAGCAATTAGTTTATAAATCTGCCATGTTGTCGCCGTGTCAACAAAAACTCGACTGAGCACTGAGATCTCATGCGGTCGTTTTGCCAAAATAAAAGCCCTTCCGTTCCTGATAAAAGCCCAAAACCCTACTAATGATCACTCAACAACCCTCTCCCCATAATGGCTACGTTATTCGTATATTTTTCTTCTGTTTCTGTTTCTTGTAAAAAAAATAAAAGGACCAATGATTATAAAGATATATAATTACCGCAAAAGACTATTTGAATACAATTAGCTTACAGAACATTCCCACACCAACATAGTGTTCAAATTGGGATCTGAATGCCCTTATTTTAATTGTTTTAAACGACCACCCTTGTCTCTCGATTCCTCAGTAATTTAGGCTGCCTTTAGTTGTACAGAACCCCACTACCAATACACTTGCCCTATGCATTTCATAGTCTCATACAATCTTATCGGTCAGCCAAAAAGATCAATTTGTTAAGCAACTTATTAACCTTTCTTGCATAGTGAAAGGGTGCTTTGTTGGTTATAACGTCTCTCTAAGAAACTGTAAAAAACTGTCCCCAGTGTTAGTAGCATACTATTTTTTTTAATGTTGTTTTGTTAATTATTTGTTTATTTTCGAAAAGCAGACAAAGTAAAGGTAAAAAGAATTTTGACTATAACGTAATGCATGGTAAAAAAAAAATGGCCCAAAAATAGGCACCTTACGTGTGGGTCTCATAAAAACTCATCGACACGAACACAAAAATCGTGTGTGGTTGGTATTCAGCGACCTTCGGCCCAAGGGTTTAATTTTTGTCGGCATCTCTCGGCTAGGAATTTTAATTACAAGTGCATCCTATCAATCAATCATGGATTCCCTAGTAGGAAGCGCGAGCCCCCACCGACTTCATGCCCGGGCCGCGCAAACTGATCGGCTGGCTCTCCTGGTTACCTGTAAGCTCTTAGTGCATGCCGGTTAGAAATTTTGTCCGATTTGAACCGGCGCCGACGCTACGTTACTGTCACGTGTGGCATCAAAGTACCGTGATATCGTTTCGAGAGCAGCCGGCTGACACAGCTGCTGCAGCTTTTTCAGAGCGACTGCAGGAGCTGCTCGCGTGGCACGACTACTTCAGCCTGTTTCTACGATTGGGACCCAAATCCGAACCATCATGACAAACAATGAGTGCGTGTATTCTAACATCGCACACATCAATAACCTGCTAGTAAAATCTGTGTTTTAGACACATTTAAATGGTTTTTTACGTACGTCGCAATGTTATATTGAGCAAGTTTTTATTTCATGAAAGCATATATATACCCCCCTACTGTATTACGATATTTAAATAGTATTATTCTTTACATCTTCCCTCTTAAACTTGTGTTAGTCTGATACAGATGGCGCCCTTTTGTATTAAGCAGTATAAAATAGTGTTTCTGTTGCTCATGAAAAAGTTTCTGAAACGTCTGTGTATTTGACAAATTACCTTGCAACCTCCGTAATTCCCCCCCCCTCATCGTGATGAGGATGCAACATCCCGCACTCCTCCCGCCCCTCCTTTCTTTTTCCCTCCCCTCCCCCTCCTTCCCCCCCCGCACATCCGAGCGTCGACACACATCAAGGTCTTTTCGCATGTCAGAAATGATGTCAGGGTTGCAGGCTCCCGCCGCCTTTCACCTAACCACGTAACGATGCCACACGCTGGCCCCCCGCTCACTTCGTTCGCCCACCTTGTTCCGTTCATGTGCGGCCCTGCTTTCATCACGCCCTGAACTGCACCCCTATAGAGATTTGGCAATGGATCCCCTGTGTGTACTATCGAAGGGATTATGAAGACTTATTAATGTCACCCGCTGACTCTCGTTCCCCCCCCATGAACAGTACTTTTGTTAATTCAAACAGATAACCATTATTTGATGTAAATTATCCATTGCTCTACACACATTGTTTTTTTTTTTTTTCCTCTCTATGTGGTCTGATTGATCATGTGTTCTCTTTAATTGTCATGTGATTCCTTAAATTAAGATGGCTTCTAGTTCTAACACTGTTAGCTTGGCATTGAAAATGGTCAACATGTGACCGAAATGTTTGCCTTATTTTATTCAGTAAATTGCATACATTGTTCTCATCTCGCTTGTGATGCTTCAATGTTTGAATGTGCGTACTCTTTTCAAGCTCTTCATTTAAATAAAGCCAACATGGTGTATACTGGTGCAAGTTGTAACAGAGGCAATTTGCTGTATCATCACAAATGTTTTGTTTTTGGCAGCTTACACAATGTCTTCATTTACTTTACCAGACTTACTTAATGATGCCTCAAGACAGCTAGCATGCTTCCAGCCAGTCTGTCTGCTTCTAGTCTTTTATAACCAGACCTTTAGACTGACGCCAGAAAGTCAGTTCAGCCAGTTTTCCTTGGGTGAGATGTCTGAGGCTTCCAGATCTGGGTTCCTGTGAGTCAAACACTAACACAGTATAGGGCAACGGCACCTTGCCAGGAGAGATGGAGACATTTCACACCTTTCACATTCTGGAAACCCTATATTTTGCTCTAGACACCACAATAGTGTTCATAGTTCCTAACTCAATATGTTTTACCTGCAAATCTCAATGGCATGACCAAGATACAATTCGATGACCAAGATACAAATGTCTTTTTTTATTACAAATCTTTAGTTTTATGAGCAGAAATTTGTGTTGGAATTATTACCGCAGTATTTGCATTTCCGGTGTTCTGACAAGTTATGTTTTATTAACAAATTTTGGAAGGAGCATGTGCAGATAATTAACACGGTCAATCCATCATCAGTAATTACACCATCTATCCAACCAGCACAAGAGAGAACCCTTAAAAATCAAAATCAAATTAGTCTTACCTTCATTATCTCTAGTCTTTCAGCATCCCTCCACCACAGCATACACCAGCACGGGGAGGAGCATTCGGGGGGGGGTCCAGGCTAAAAGCCTAGCTCGGACCCCTCTCCCCGGACAGCACGCCAAATATGCATAACCTTTACTCAATATGTTATATGTAAGTTTGAACTCGTGAATTTGTGCTACCCGCTCAGATCGTGCTACCTCCTATTAAAACAGTACAGTTCGATGAAGAAAAGTACATCATATTCATGTGGTCTGGGGCTTTATTAATGCCCATATACCTAGCTTAAACCTACCCTTAAAACGATACAAATATAGTGTTGGTAGCACAATCTGATAGGTAGCATTATTCATTAGAAAACCGAGTCCAGTAGAGTAAGGGGAATCTGAGGGAAATTGTTGTAATGGAAGTTTGTAATGTCATGTGTGTACCTCTGGGAACAGCCAACTCATGGAAAGGATGTGGTTGATACGTTTTTCTAAATGGCCAGAAAGTCTATCTTTTTTAATGAAATGGCAGAAATCTCAGAACCAGAGAACAACATTAATGACTCATTTAGCCATGTATGCTAAAAATGTGGCAACGACTTTGCTTAAATTGAATGTATTGGGCATAGTTATGACTAGACTGCATCCTGTTATTGTGTCTCAGGGTGGTTTTTGAGGTCAGGCAGGGATGAGGTGAGATGAGGATGCAGCAGTTTTACTAACAAACACACAAAGGTAATCCAAACAAGGCAGAAATCCAAAAGAGTACTACAAAAAATGCACAATAGGATGCAAAGAAAACAGACTACTGAAAGACAGGGTTATAAACACAGGATATACACAGGATAACAAAGGGCTAACAAGATGAGGCTAATGAATTACCATGGTAACAAAATAGGGTAACCAAATAGAAGCCCCATGACACTTTCCCAGCATTATGGGAGTTATCTTCCTTTAAAGTGTTAACAATCAGCAAAAGTTTCACTCTGTGAACACAATAATCATTTTCAAAAACTGGGTACAATGAGGTGGCATTATTCTACTCACTGCTCAGCCATGGATCATTAAAAGGAAATTTAAAAGTGCAAAGCATTAACAAATTATTTTGAACATACCATGAATGCTATGTTGCTATGAGCTCAATTTTTTTCCAGCAGCAATATTATGGATGTGTTAAATATCATTGTAGTGATATATGTCTATATTACATAACAATTACATTTAAAAACATCCATGTAAAAAAAAAAAAAAAACGTGAAGATTTGGGGGAAATAATCAGGAGAGCGTACTACAAATGCACAGTACATATTTTTCATATTGTTACTGTAGTAAACGAGACTCACGTCACCCAAAGACGTTGTGATTTTTAGGTCACACGTCACTCAAGGTGCGGTTATGAGTATATCAGATGACCAATTCCCACCTTGCTCACTTCAGAGCGCCAGTTGAGGACTGTTAGTTTGGCAATATGTGAGTGTTTCCCACAAGCTGTTCAACAATTTGAGATTCACAAACTGGAGGGAGTTGGTCAACTAATTTATCTGAAAGATTGGTGGTTTAGATAGCTAGTAGAGCCTTGGATCATCAACACAAAAAGACACAATTGTAATAAGATTAAAGAAATTTATGAACAATAAATATGCAAGAGTAAATACAACAACTATTGATGATACCAATAAATGAATATGCACTGCTAATAGATAATAGACAACTAAATATGAAGGAAGTTACCAAATAAATTGTAGAAACAAATAAATGGAATGAACACAGAATGGCAAAATGCAATGCTGTTGAACTGAATGTAGCAATGGAAGATATTTCTATGGTAATGTTGCTTATGGGAAAACCCCTTAATGGCTCTGGTAGAATTAACGATAAATAACTGCTTATTTATCTTTGAACAAACAATATAGCTATTATTTGTCATGCTGACCCCAAGTAAATGTTATCTAAACTGGTTAGAAACGTAGGCTGCAGGTATAAAATAAGCCAAGGTCTCGAGGAAAGAGGTTTAGTAAGTTTATAGTTACGTTCCACGGTCGGGTGATCAGTCCGGTGGTTGAGATGATTTGCGACACAGAGTTGCGTTCCTGTAGCCGTCGATTCGCTGACCTGGAGGATGCTGAACTTCTGTTGTGCAAAGCGGGTCCTTAGAGCACGGACAAGGCAGCCGGGTCAGATGGGACTTCACGGGGTCATTTATAGTCTGGCTACGTCGTTAAGGAGCCATATGTTTCAGGCAGAGTCTGCCAATGCGGAGGTCCTTTGAAGACTGGGCTGTGCTGCTTTCATAGTGGCAAGAGGCAGACGGGGTCCGTCACTGCTGGGTCCTTTGCAACTGAAGGGCAGCTAAATGCGATATAGAAGGTTTACTCAAGCGCTGAGCTGAACTTTGGCTGTCTTGAAGTCTCTTTCCTCATCAGGCCAGAAACTCAGAACGTTGTATCTGGTAGTGTCCTTTCCCTCGCAGGATTGGAGCTCAGAACTGTTGTACCTATTATTGCCTCCTACCATACAGGTCGGAAACACAGAATGAGTGTATCTGCTACTGTCTCTCTGGATGTACCGGAGACTCAGAATGAGTTGTTTCTGCCTTCCCAGTAACAGGACTCAGACCCAGAACAAGGATTGTCTTTTGGGAAGGTACCTTTATCTCTTTTCAGTGAGGAGGAGATTGCAATTTGGCACTTCTCCATTCCAGATATGCGATTGGCCACTTGTGTCCGAGGTGGCCATGGTGTTGCCCGCCCAAGTGTGGAACTCATTTGCATATGGTGGAGTACAAATTTAAACAGTGTCTTTTAAATTTTACCCATGCAATATTTCTTTACCAAACCTTTTTCAAATTATTACCAACATCATATGGGGAGCAAAAAGAGTCAAATCATGATAGGAAACTGTTGAACTGTTACCTTTTCATACCATAATATGTTAATAGGCCTGCTTCCGTGAACTGTTATGTTAACAGTCAATGGCCATCAATGTAAACTGTACTTTATCTTTATCTTTATCTGTACTTTATTTACATTGTAGTTTACATCCATTAAAGGTCTCCAAACATATGTGTGAATGGATTTGGATAGATCTTTGTGGCCTTTCTTTGTTCCAGCCACTGCTGTTGCATCCAGAGATCTGAAGGAATTTTTATGGCAGTCATTTTCTAAACCTTAGGATTAGATGTGATGGTGAGGGTCAACCCGTAGTCCAATGGGAAGTCCTCTCTTAGGTCGCCGTGGGTGCAGAAGGTCTCCCTTCCTGTCCTGCTGTCTCTGGCAGTTGTCTTGGCATTTTATCTGATGGTTCTGAACATTAGTTTATGTGTTCCTCTACCAAGCTCCAATCACAGTGTAGCACATATCCTCCCACACCGGCAGTTAGAGAGGGGCCCTGCCATAAACTGGTCCTTGGAATGCCATCTTGACTGTTGTTCACCACATTAAAAAAGGAAAGGAAAAAAGGTGTACAAAGGAAAAAAGAAAATAATCAGGAGGGGAAAAAAATGCGGATTGAAAAGAGTTCTTCCATGTTATATCACATCACATTATATTCTTCTTCTGACTTTCTTCTGAAAATAAATCATGAAGGGAAATGTACAGCTCAATCAGTCAAACTGACAGATAATGATTATTTGTAGTGTAGCCTTATGATTTTTAATGATTTGTGAGTCTTTTTGGAATGAAATGTAACCCCAAACTATAGTTTCTCACATAATTTAAAACACAGTAGGCTCTCTAGGAAAAAGGCAGATACTCTCTTTCACTACTACCTATATTAGTCCACTAATATAGTCCACTTAAAGAAGGGATTGAAAATAAGTGAACACATTCAGACACTGAGTGCACCAGAAGGGGACTCACTTTTGAGTCATTAAATTAAATTTAATTTAATTTAAGTTACATTATTGTAGGTCCTCTATGCCCCGCCTCTCTCAAACGCTTCGTTTTCTACAAAGTCCCTCCTTCCGACAAGCGCAGTCTGCTCTGATTAGCCAGCTGACCCAGCGCATTGTGATTGGACGAACACCACAAGCACTCGTCGGAAAAATGTAACTCCCCTTACCATAATCGCAAGCTTCATCTTTCAAAATAAATGTAAAGACAGAGCCCGAAAGGGGAACAGAGTCGCGTGACAGACAGTGATGAATATGTGTTTGCAGTACACAAGCCACGGTTAAGACAGCTGACTCCACTGTGATGTGTATCGCTTGCTCTCTCACTCTCCCTCGCTCTCTCTCATGCGCACACGCGCACACACAATACACACACACACTCATCGCTCGCTCTCTCTCTCGCTCGAACTCGCACGCACGTAACGAAACGCACACCAAACAACACACCACAACCCACACACACACACACACAGCTCTCTCTCTCTCTCTCTCTCTCCTGCGCGCGTGCACACACGATTCGCAAAACTCCGCATTTGAACAGTCAAAAGCAAAAACTTAAACTAATAACAAAACATACTTAAATTCGCTGATTCAGAAGCGCCAAATTGTCATAGCAAAAGTCAGAATTACCTCCTCTCCTAGATCACGAAACGGTCGTCCATAAAATGCATTGCTGTTCTGTTGTAAGTAATCTTAAAGATTCCTAAATGCATCTACTTTCGAAAGGCCAAATAAAGTGCTTTTGCTTTCACCTAGAAACACACAGCGTCTCCCTGACATGGCTGCTTCAACATTAACTGCGGTTACTGAAACCATGCCTTCTTTCTTTGCGTGCACATTTGGGCGGCATTATGCAAATATTTCCATATAGTGACATAGATATGTGGGGGCATGTTAGAACAAGCCGTTTTAGGGGGGCGTAGCAGAGTCTTAACTTTGATAAAGAATATCTTTGGTTTTGAGACTTTAGTCTATGCAACTTCAGGGATCTTATCCATGCACAATCAGCTTGTAACACTCCAAAGAGAAAGGAAAACTTGAAATCGAATCATATGACCCCTTTAACATACAGACATCTGTGTCCACATCTCACTTGAGAGAAAATGCGGCAAAACGTCTCTCACATATGCATTGACTTCTCCTCATCCCCTTCCTTCCCCTCACTCATCCTTCCCTTTACTCAGCTCACTCAGAATAGTCAGTAGTAGAATATAATGTTCTACATGAATGCAGGTTATATTTACAGTCATGTTTGGTATCATTAGAATAGTCTCAGGGCGTGTGGTACAATGGTCCCAATCTTACATAGGGTAAACTAACAAGGTTGATAAAGATCCTTTAAGAGCTTAGAAACTATTTGGCCACATAGGAGGCGTGGTGCAGTCTGCATGCAACTTACCATTCTGCTCCCAAAAAGGTGTCAACTCTACTTGATCAATGCCAAAATTTCCAATTGTTAGTGTCTGTCTCCATTTCGCGGGGCATGATTGTTTGGTCCTTAAGGTATTGAGGGAAAACGCATAGAAGATCCGGGCCTTCTGTAGCCGTGAAAGGAAGTGTGTTCACATACTTCTAATATGTATTTTTCTCAAAGCAATAGTTCAGGGTATGCTAGTAACTTTGTCAGCCCCCAATAATACTAGCATAACCACTGACTATTGTTTGAGTTTTATTCAAGTTGTATGTAGTTATTTTAACTATCGGGGGCTAGATAAAATACTATTGAAATACTAACATATTTCATACAAGCATAACCGCTGATTATTGTCTCAGCTTTAGTTAAGTTGTACGTAGTTATATAACTATCAGGGGCTAGACAAATAGTGCTAGCATAACTGCTGATTATTGTTTTGAGCTTTAACTAAGTTGTACATGGGTAACTGTAGGGGGCTAAACAGAACTACTATTTAAAGAATGTTAAGCATGGGCGACCTATTAAATAGTATTAGTCATAACCTCTGGCTAATGTTCAGACTGGCGAGTTTGTGATCGTGGGGCCCATGTAAAACGGCCGACGTGAGGCACCCTGAGCGACATAGTTTCCTAATGAACGAGAAAATATAAAGTAAAGAGTTAAATAGAATAATCAAATGTCATAATAATAATAATTAGAAATGGTCAAGCAACCAATTTGTATGACAATCTAAATTCGAGGTCATATTAAAATGGAGTCAGATTAGATAATAAAATGGAGTTGAACTTAAATTGAATAACTTTGTGCGCTGAAAAGACTGAACACGCAAGAAACCTTCAGCTACCATTGGATACCTTCCTTGGGCCAAGTGCGTGGACCTTACACCAAGAAAAAATAAGTTGTCCTTTAAGGCCTGTATTTTATTGTACTGATGTGCTGTCATGGAAATTTTAAGGAAATTGCTTTGTTTATTCACCACATATGAAGTGTGCACAGATAAAAAAGACACATTTTCAATCAACCATATTTTATGCTTTCAAAAGAGGAATCAAATACTCCCTTTTTTATACTTTATGTTAACAGTAAGCATTTTGCAGAAAGATAGGGGCATGCATGAGAAATAAATACTCTCACTTTGTTATAACAGCACTGCCTTGTAAATGTATAAGCCATATATTTAGGAAGTCATGACACTTTAGTCCTGTGTCACGTCCGTAACGATTTAAAGACAAAGTTTATACTGGATAATGGATATTAATACAAATAACGTGAAACTTTATATACAAAGCCAAAATATGTCCATGCTAATTATGGTCTACAATTCATCTCACTTTGCTCTAAACGACCTTAATTATGCATTACTGACGTGACCGTTACGGACGCTTCCTATTAAATAATGCAACTGACCAGCGCATATTTGTTCACCATGATATTGCTATTAAAATCACTGACTCACATTACATGTATCTCTGTTACTGTATATCGGAACATTTCAAAAAACAAATTCATTCTAGTAACATTTTATAAATACATTTTCAATAAAGAGAACATCATTAAAGGGGTCCTATTATGCTCTTTTACAAAGTCTTGATTTTGTTTTGTGGGTTTTTCTAGAACATGCTCTCATGCTTGTTGGTTCGAAAAATGCATTATTTTTCACATAATTTACATTATTACGATACCTTTCTCCCCAGCCTGGCACAAACGGCTCGATTAGTTCCGGGTTTGATGAAGACCTGACTTCTGAAAAACGAAATGTGTTGTGATTGCTTAGCTGTCCCAGTGCGTTGTGATTGGCGAACAGCTTAGACGGTGTTTCAGTGCTCCGGTATAGTTGATTTGAGCTGGATTTTGGCTAAATCACGTTTTAGATACAATGTCAACAACTGCTTAAAAATAACTGCATTTACTATGTACAGATAAGTTCAACGGTAATATTTATTATGTTTATTGTTCTTTAATTCTAACATCATGAATTGCTGTGAAACTGTCAGTCCTGTGTTCGCATATCTTGTGTTTTTCTCCCCATGTTCTCCCCATGACCTAGTTTCTCCCCCGTGTCAATCATGTTCATCTTTCCTAGGTTTTTCCGATGTTAATTGTGTTTATTGGTTCAAGGTGTGTCTCGTTTTGTTCAAGTACTTGCCCTGTGTTTTTCCCTGTCTGGCGTCCGGTATTGTTTGTCTGTCCCCGTGTCCTACGTGTGGTTTCCTTGGTGTGGCTATATTAAGTTATTATTCTGAATTCACCCTTGTTTCCTCACTCTGACGCAGTAGGCACACCATGACAGAATACCGGACCCGTTAACAAGATGAACTGGGCTGAGGACTATCTCTTCGATTTCCAGCAGAAGGGATGGTCTTAGGGACGAACTTTGAAGCAGTATGTGGAGGAGTTCCTGAGCATAATACACCTGGTGAGATGGAGCCATTCTATGATTAATGCGTGCTTCCGGATAGGACTAAAAGATAATAATTTGTTTAGAGTCCTGACTCCTGACGATTGTCACAGACCCGTAGCGGATTTTATAAATTATGTTTTTGATTTAAATGGTTCCAAGTTCTTTGTCGATGTGGAGGATCATCCTCCTCCCATCTGGAAGCATGTGGCCACTCCAAAGTCAAGTCTGCTAGCCCCTTCATTTACCCCTAACCAAAGGAGGAGGATGAGGAGAAAAAGACTGTTCTCTTTCCTCATCCTCGCCCCTGAGCCTGCTCCAGTGTCGGCTCCAGACCCTGAGCCCACTCCTGTTCCCCCGTCCAGGCCAGTGAGGGCCCCGAATCCAGCCAGTGAGGGCTCCAGATCCAGAGTTTAGCCCAGAGAGGGCTCCTGTCTCCACGTCAAGCCCAGAGTGGGTTCCAGTCCCCAAATCCAGCCCAGAGAGGGCTCCAGTGCCTGCTCCTCCAGAGCGTCCTCCAGAACCCATCCTGGCCGGTAGGTCCCTAAGTTCCCCCAAGGAATTTTTTTGGGGGGGCTATTGGGGTCTGGCCGTAGGGGCCAGCCCGAGGGTCAAGGCCAAGGCCACAGAGACTGTCCCGCCATGGCTCCCCGAGCTCCGTGTTCCGCCATGGCCGCCTGAACTGTCTGCTCCGCCATGGCCTCCTTTTTTTGAGTTCCTGCTCCCCCTCAGGCACAGTGAACTGTCTGCCTCCACATGGTCCCCGAGCGCTGCACTCCTGCCATGGCCCCCTAAACTGCGTGCTCCACCATGGTGCCCTGACGGTCTTCCCTATGCGCAGCTGAACTGCCTGATCCGCCATGGGTCCCGGAATGGGTACCGCTCTGGAGGTCTGCCGTCCTGGGTAAGCCTGTCCTGAGGGGCCTCCAGAATGCCCACCCCCACTCCCCATTGGATGTTGTGTGGCGTGTGGACACGCCTTCAGGGAAGGGGGAGTTATGTCAGTCCTGTTTTCCCATGTCTTGTTTTTCTCCCCCGTGTCAATTATGTTCATCGTTCCTAGGTGTTTCCGATGTTAATTATGTTAATTGGTTCCAGGTGTGTCTCGTTTGTTCAAGTACTTAAGCCCTGTGTTTTTCCCTGTCTGGCGTCCGGTATTGTTCGTCTATCCCCGTGTCCTATGTGTGGTTTCCTTGGTGTGGCTAAATAAAGTCTGTTATTACTCTGGATTCACCCTCGTCTCCTCGCTCTGATGCAGTAGGCACACCGTGAAAGAAACTGTTATACAGTTATACAGAAACTGTTATCTGCAGATTACATCATTGTCCAGTATTGTACTGTCAGCAATTTATAAAAATGTTTTCATAACTGTAACATACATATTTACATAATTATTCAAGTGCATGTGTAATAACTGCGTTAAAATGCCCAGCAAGGTAGAAAACATCTACTGCAAAGAAATTCAAAAGGCACAGGGGTGAAAAAACTGATGGTGAAAACTTGACGCTACAGCAGCACTTCTTCGTCGTCGTCGTCTTGTCTGATGCACTCAACCCACGACCTCGCCACTCCCCACCCCCAACCATTCGAATTTCCGTAGGTGGGAATTATGTTAACGATATTCTAATGGGCCACTTTGTGACATCACAAAACCAGGAAAACAATGCTGTAGTCCATACGAGCCATTCATTGTAGTTCTTGAAAAGGGATTTTTTTTAAGATTTACATATCGCCATAATTAATAAACAATTATCGCAATATAATTATTAGATTATTACAGCATCAGAGAGAGCGAGAGAGAGGAATAGACGTGTGCAAATGTTTACTCAGCTGATCGCCTACATCCTACCTTAAAGGACACACCTCTCTTAATGATACGTGTTCCCTTTTCCTCACTTTCTTTCCCGCGCGCGCCCTCTGTTGACCAAGAGGAGTTATTTCTGAGGTGATTGCAGGTCTTCAATTTCTGGATAAATATCTACTTTATTTCCAGTAATTGTTAAGTAATTTAATATTTACATGTATGTACATTTAATTTGAGAAAAGTGTTATAAATTATAAAATAAAAAAATAATAAAAAATTAAAAAATGAAAACACTGGAGATGGATGGGACATTAAAAAAAATTCTACACCCAATACAATGTTAATAAATTTTAAATAATTAAATTAATTAATATAATACAACAACCAATAAAACGATATACAATAACCAATAAAGAAACAACAACAAAATATATTTATACTATATTACAGGGTTCCTCAAATCTTGCCCTGGAGGGACAATGCTCTGCAGAGTTTAGCTCCAACCCTGATCAAACTCACCTACCTGTGATTTTCTAATGATCCTGAAGACATTGATTAGCTTGCTCAGGTGTGTTTGATTAGGGTTAGAGCTAAACTCTGCAGGAAAGTGGATCTCGTGGGCCAGATTTGAGGATCCCTGCTATATTACTTTCATTCTATAGCACAATGGCAACAACTAATGCTGAATGACAAGGGGCATTTAGAGAGAGGAAGAGAAATAATGAAAATTTAAAGGAGAGGAAAATAAAAAGAGAAGAAAGACTAAGAAAGAAAAAAACGCAATCAAAACAAGCGGCAGAGAGAGTCAGGGAGCTTGCTAGAGAAAGACAGAGGCAAAGGTGTTTGCTGAAGAGGTCACAGGTTCTTGCTTTACTCCAGAAGTCACCACAGAATTCACCATTTAAAACAAAACAGTGTCAAGGCAAGGCATTAAAACGAGCATTCCGAAGCTTTACTTAGCAGCCCTTGAAAGAAATGTACGGTTATAAAAAAGATTGCAACATCACTGTGTCTTCTTCCAGAGCAGAAGAAAATGAATAATCTGACCGCCACCACTATGTAGCATTTGGACCAATCAGACACACAACTTTTTGTTATATTTAACAAATAATATCTAACTCCCCCTCACTTAACCAAATGGCCAATTACGAGGGTCTATGGACCCTTCCCCCGAAGTGCACCTAACACCTCAGAAAGGCAGAACAGGCCTCTGGTCACCATGACAACTAATCATGATATCACTGGTTTTATTACGCCTCCAGGAATGTGAGTAGGATAACCCATTCTGTGTCCCCAGGACAAACGCACCGTAGAAATTGACTTTTCTACTAATTAATTCATAGGAAAACTTTCTTTGAACGAACACACATATTCTTCAAGCCATTGTGTACCATGCTTACAGACAATGAGTCGTAAAACCCTCCAGCAGTTGCCACCTCCCGCTTGGAATTTCCATCTTTCTCATTGGACAAGCCTATCTTGAGAGGCGTGAATCTCTGCAGCCTTTAAAAGGCCACACTCCATGTGACCCGCCCCAGTCTGTGGTTCGGTCAGAAGCTAAGAAAATGTGAGAAAACGCTTCAGGATACCAAAGCATTTGTGCCAGGCCTATCTTCGGCCTTGTCCTTTCATTTCACCAAGATTCTCTGACTCAAACTGTTTCTTTTCATCAACTAATTTCAGCAAGATCTGGGGCCTTAAGATTGCATCAGGAATCTCTTTCAGACCGCCGAGACTAGCAAGTATCAAACTTAGTCTTATTAATTGATACATTAAGTATCAGTTACACCTTTTTACAAAGGTGTGTTTGAACTAAGAATCTGACGTTTTCCCTCAGGTTTTAGATCTGTTGAATATGCATGTTCCATAAAATTCATTCTTTATGCCTCTTTCTATGCTGAGTTAAACTTTAACCCTTTCCTATACCAACTGTATGTGTGTGTGTATGTGTGTATGGGCATTGTTAGACCAGTTATGGTGTAGTAGGATGTTAGACCAGTTATGTGTTTATGTAGTATGTTAGACAAGTTTAAGTGTTTATGTAGTTAATAAAACCTTACTTGTATCACACTTGACGTGTTCAGTGTCTGCTCATAACCGGAGTCAATAATCATGCAGATTTACGTTACAAGCTTATAGAATTGTACAGTAAGAAAGTTATTTCCCTTAACCAGGAAATTAACGTTCTTAGAATTGACAAGACAGTTGACCCTGAGTGGTCAGCTAAATATCTACAGTGGATCTAATATATGAATAATTAACCATAACTAGTTATGATTAATTTATATTTCCCATGAGCTGATTCGCTACAACTACTACATATGATCATGTCAGGGAATTATATGAGAGAGATGACCAGAGATGTTCACAAGTCTTTAGCTTGGAGTCAGAGTCAAGTCTGAAGTTTTTAACCCAGAGTCAGAGTCAAGTCTGAAGTCTTTGTCGCTGGAGTCTGAGTCCGAGTCGAGTCTAAAGTCATTTAAAGGCTTGTAAAAAAAATCGCATTCAGAATCCTCATGTATTGAAATCTTATATTTAACAGCTGTTTTACAGGCTATAGACAAAATATATATTCAATCTGCTTTGTAAAAAAAAAAAAAAAAAAGCAAAAGGTGTTTAAGCTGTAAGTTTATTGTACATCCAGCCTGTTATTTATAGGCAATGTTTTAATCCATTAACATGTTCAAAGCAGTTTTTCTGTAATGAAATTCTATAATAAGAGTCCGATCTACCATGACACACAAGGAAATATGTGACCGATATTACAAAACCATACAAATAAAGTATTCTTTATTATATAAGTCAGGGGTATTCAATTAAAGTTCAAGGCAGGCACTAAATTGTCTTCCAGCAAAGTTCCCGACCACCAAAAAAAAAAAAACTATGTTATATATCTATATATATTTATATATATTTATATATATATATATTATATATATATAATATATATATTATTATTTTTTTTAGTATAATATTTTTTTTACATGTATTGCATTTTTACATTTAGATATATGCGAGGCAATGTGACAGAAACAATACTGTTTCTGTTAGTATAGATTTCAGGGTTTTCCTCCTGAAATCTATACTATTTTAATATTTTAGACTACTTAAAAGCATTATCTAAAAACAATGTAGCTACAATAATCAAAACATTCTCATCTTGAGCAGAAAAGAAAGATAACTAGCAATTTCAAAGTTTAAGTTCTATCCTAGCCATCTAACAACAATTTTCCAATTATAATTACATGATTCTTTTTAAATGTTCTTAGCCAGATTAATAATGCTAAATGTAGATCACAAACATCTTGTCATAGTCATAGGTTATAGATAGATAAATAGATAGTAGGAAAAATAACTATATTTGCAGAATTGTTGTTTTCTGCTGTTTTGTTGTTTCGGTTGTTGTTAAAATAACCACGTCATCCGCAGCTCTAAACTTGGCCCCGGCGCGCATCCAGAGAGAGAGAGAGAAAGCGCACGGAGCTGAAAGGGCTTGAAGAAAGCGCCTTTGGCTTTTGATAAAAATACTAGATGATATAGCGCTGAAAGATATTTACCATAAACGACCCTGAACGCTTGTTATGTGATCCGATCCACTCTGCTGTTTTGATGCGCTGCTCACTTAAAATGGTGCTGTGTTACGGCTCGCGGTCCGGATGGATGCCGGGGTGCAGATGCGGTCCGCCTTTTGAATACCAGTTATATAATTATTTAAGGATAAAAGACTCGAGTTGATTTTAAAATATTCACGAGTCCTTTTGCTCGAGTCGAGTCAAGTCTGGAGTAATTTCAGGTCGAGTCTGAAGTCTATAAAAATGTGACTCGAGTGCCCATCTCTGGAGATGCCATCTCAAGGCAAGCACCAGCAATGAGGGATGTGGTCACAGTCAGAGAAAGGAGGAAAAAGAAAAATTCAGAAATGGCATTTAACAATGTCTATTCTAGAGGGCTACCGCTACTTCAAAAATGAACATCTGGAGTCTATAATTGGGAAATCTAAATTTGCTGCGCTTCGCCCAACTCATGTGCTCCAGTCTTCAGACACTCCAAGAAATGTCTGTCTTTGCAGATATCACGAAAACATTAAGTTAGCCCTGGACTGTGCGCAACATGTTATCCCAAGGCTGGCATTCCAGAGCACACATGATTTTGTTGAAGCTGTGGCCTGCAATCCAGATAGTCCCCTCTGCATGTTAGGACAGTGTGCTGAATGCAGGAATGACAAGTTCTTGGAAATGCGTACCCCCTGTAACATCCCAGAAGAAGATAAACAAATTAAGGTGACCTGGTACGCATGGGAAACAACAGAAGGGCTGCCAATTAAGGTCCAAAAGAGTGGCACACTAGGTGATGTAGTTAATTTTCTCAAGAGAGTGGCTACAAAATTGGTGCATCACTGTTTGGTGAAAAAAACAGCAAAGCACATTTTTCCAGGCAAAAAAAAAAAACTGCAGGCAAAAACAGACCTGGAAACTGTAGTGCTGCAGGTAGATTTTTCCGAAAATTACACCGCTGCCTACCAAGACCAGATCCAGTCTGTACACTGGCATAAGAGACAGATCACAGTGTTTCCCTCAGTCCTGTGGTCTGATGGAGATCCTGAGTCATATGCCATAGTGAGTGACAGCCTTGAACACGACAAGAGGTCTGTGGCAAACTTCCTCTCCAAGATTGTGGAGGACATTAAAATGAAACATCCTGCAATGAAAGAGATTCACATATTTAGTGATGGAGCTGCTTCTCAGTTTAACCCCTTTGCTGTCACCCCCCATTGTCGGCATGGAGACACAAATGACATACCCAAAATAAAAAAGGTTGCTGCTCATGAGTCTTTCTCACTAAATACATAATCAACATATGTTCACAAAGCTGACACTTCAAAGTTTACTGTTCAAGAACCAGAATTACTCAAAAAATAAAAATGTAAAAAAAATATTTTTTAAATGTATAAACGATTATGTTGCTGTGGTAAATACTTTTAGAAACACAATGAAGCTAAAGCCACAAGTCTGGTAATGCTTCATTCCAAATCTGAGGACATTATCTCTAAAACTGTGCATTTTATGAAACATTTTTTGTGAGACCATATCATGTGTCATCAAGGCTAATAAAATTGATTTATGGCCCCCTGTAAGCTCTCCTGCATGCTGTCGCCTCATGTCTGGCCCGGCAAACTGACCCATTCATGATGCTTTATTTACTAGACAAAACGATTTCACACTTCCGACCCGGTATGAGAAATAATTCTCATATCCCTTTATCATTATTCTTTTGTTTTTTATTCAGCATTATAGATTTATACTGCATTACAAGGTTTACCAAGCCACATCGCCTTGATCCCAATATACATCTACAATATACATCTATTATCAAAAGTCTTAATAAAAAAAATACAACAAAACCTTACCTTGCGACCTTACGTCAATTATTTTGACAAAATACATCATGAAGCCAGGGACGGATTGGGAGTAAAAAATGGCCCTGGATTTTCTCCCAAATAGGCCCACCACAACTACAAACAGTCGCTACTATCTCACAATACAGCAATCCTATCGCATTTATGGCAAATAACATCACAAAACCCATGGTGACCCTGCTGACAAAAAAAAAAGAAACCATCATTCTAATGATTTCCACTACAAATACCATTATAAATCATCAACTTTTAACCATTATGTTTTGGGACATATTACATTAGGATTTAGTGGCTTTAACAAAAGCCATGAATAGAAGGTGACCAATTACCAGTAGAGACCAACAGGCGCCATTACAGTTTCCATTAAAAACCAATACAATTTTCCTTATAACCAGTAAAACCATTACAAATTATGTGATGGTTTCTATTTTTGTTTTCAAATCAGGATTGAAATAAATGTATTATTGTATGAACAAAAATGCTTGAAATCTACATAAAAAGAGCAGAATGCAAAATGTATATGACAATATGATAAACATAATACATAGAACTGAAACCTGAAACACAAAGTCTTCAAGGTGAGTATTATGTCTGTGTGTGTGTGTGTGTGTGTGTGTCATGTAAATCAGACTAATCACCTTATAGGCTACTTCATTTACTAAATTTTTTTTAACTCAATAGCTCTCAAATGTAACCCGTTGTAGAATCGCTGCTGTCTCTTTATGAATGAATGGAATATTCATGCCAGACAATGCGGAGTGATAAATAGCAGTGGACACTCGATTGGACCTGGGATTTTACTATAGTGCTATAAGCTACATGCTGTGTATAGTGTGAGAGGTGGGCAAAAGTAACCTGATGTAACTGTTCGCGTTTTTCCTTTTAGCTTCTCCCAACCGCCTTTATCTTCATGTCTTTTGATTGCCATCACGAGCCCACTCTCCTTCACGTCAGTTTTATGGCGTCAAAACAGGGCCACATATACTTGCAAAATAATTTAAGTATTGCAAAAGAAAATAAAGTTTTGAAAACAAAAATGAAAGTATTGAGAAAAAGTAAATGTGCTTTTTGCAAACAAAATGAAGTATTGCAAGAAGAAAATAAGTTTTGCAAACAAAAATAAAGAATTGCAAAATATAAATGAAACAGCACGAAAGCAATGATTTTGCAATACATATTTTCCATGACCATATCTACTAATTTATTTGCAACGCTGCTTTTATTTTGCGTTTCAGTCAAGTTTGAGCTCGCGATCACGTTTCTGCGTCTTACTTTCTGGCACTGTTTTGACATGGGGGTGGAGTCAAGGGATGGGGGCATGTACAACAGGCCTGGGGAACGCCTCCCTGGAAGTGACGCCATCGGCCCAAGATGCAGATCAGAACTGATCCAGGCACCGTCACTGAGCAGAGGCATGCGGGTGGATCGTTTCCTTTTATTCACTAGCATTAAAACATGCATGCTTTCGTTTTATTAACAAATGCATATGTCTATTAGCAGTGCTTGCTCAAGTTAAAGAAGTTGTTAACATGAACATCTGCTGTTTATTTCTCTCAGTGTGCACACTTTTATAGCATTAAGATGCGTATTGTTTCATTTGGTTAACTAAATGTGTTTGTTTAAAATATCTTAACCTGTGGGAGGACATCAACGCACAGAAGCGTTCTTTGTTTACATTAGTTCAGAGCTACTGCTATTTTTAATGTAAAAGAATGCAATAAACTTCATAAACTATAACTTACATCATTAAAAAGGTCTCTGACTCGAGCTTCATATCGATCTCGACTTCGTTTTTCATTTACATAACTCCTGGCATAAATTAAGAAATTACTGTCACTGTAAGATTAAAAAAAATGAAGCTTGAGTCTTTTTAGTTTAGTTTTGTTATCGACACAAGTTTAATGCTTAAACAAACCCGTGTGACCATATCAACCTGAGATTATCGGAGATTGATTAAATATTTGTATCCATCCCACAGTCCGTTGATTGTGTCTTTTTATGTAATATATGTGTATATTAGGCTATTATTATTATTATACAGGCTAATTGTATATAATAATTAATATTATAATAATATATTCATTAGGGATATATTTTTATATTTATGCTTATTTCCCTTTTCAGTTCGTGCATCGCTTTACCTAATTAACGTTCTGTATAATATGCTAGTATTAATAATATACTACCATATTTTGCAAATAAACACCTGACAATTATGCCAATAAAGTTTTGACTTTATGATTGCATTTACGTCCGCATGTGATGATAAATGAGTGGTTTTCATTTACAAATGAAACTACATGAATGATTCATTATAATCCTCTATTTAGAATTATAGGGTAGGTAGATATGTTTACACATACGAGGAATTTTTTTTTGTTACAGAAGCTTCCACAGTGTAACAGGATGACAGTGACAGAACAAAAAAACACGGATAATAAAAAATAAAAATAAATAAAAAATAGAACAAGTAAATAAGGAATAAAAATATACAAATCGACAATTGTATGTACAGGTATATAACAATAGACAGTTGTATGTACAGGTATATTATGTGCAAATTGAAATGTAGAATGAGTGTGTGTGTTAGATAAATAAGTGTATGATTGAATAAATAGTGTGTGTTCCACAGTTTTTGTTAAGTGTTCATGAGATGGATTGCTTGAGGAAAGAAACTGTTCCTGTGTCTGGTCTTTCTGGTGCTCAGTGCTCTGTAGCGTCGACAAGATGGTAACAGTTCAAAGAGGGAGTGTGCTGGATGTGAGGGGTCCATAGTGATTTTGCCAGCCCTTTTGCTCACTCTGGATGAGTACATTTCTTGGAGAGAAAAGAGGGTTGTACCAATGATTCGCTCAGAAGTCCGGACTACCCTCTTTAGTCTTCTGAGGTCAGATTTGGTAGAACCAAGTAGAGCTGAACCAGACAGTTATTGAAGTACAGAGGACAGATTCAATAATGGCGGAATAGAACTGTTTCAGCAGCTCCTGTGACAGGATGAACTTCCTCAGCTGGCGAAGGAAGTACAACTCTGCTGGGCCTTTTAAACAATGGAGTCTATGTGAGTGTCCCACTTCAGGTCCTGAGAGAGAGCGGTGCCCAGGAACCTGAATGACTCCACTGCAGTACAGTGCTGTCCATGATGTGAGGGGGGCGAAAGAGGTAGGGAGTGCAGGAGGGTTTCTCCTGAAGTCCACGATCATCTCCACAGTTTTTGGCGTGTTGGGGCCCAGGTTTGTTGAGACTGCCCCCCCCCCCCCCCCCCCCCCCCTCCCCCCCCCCCCCCCCCCCCCCCCCCCCCCCCCCCCCACCAGGACATGCCAGCTGGTAAGCAGACTCGTCACCATCTGAATGAGGCCGATGAGTGTGGGTTCGTCTGCTTCAGGAGCTTGACAGAGGGGTCTTTAGAGGTGCAGTTGTTAGTGTACAGGGAGAAGAGCAGTGGGGAGAGGATGCAGCCCTGAGGAGCTCCAGTGCTGATCGTACGGGTGCTGGATGTGTATTTTCCCAGCCTCACTAGCTGCTGCCTGTCTGTCAGGAAGCTATTGATCCACTGACAGATGGTGGTGGGCACGGAGAGCTGAGTTAGTTTGGGCAGGAGGAGGTTTGGGATGATAGAGTTAAAGGCCGAGCTGAAGTCCACGAAAAGGATCCTCACATAAGTCCCTGGTCTTTCTAGATGTTGCAGAACATAATGCAGTTCCATGTTTACTGCATCGTCCACAGACTGTTTGCTCTGTAGGCAAACTGAAGGGGATCCAGCAAAGGTCCAGTAATGTCCTTCAGGTGGGCCAGCAACAGTTTTTCAAAAGACTTCATGACCACAGACGTTAGAGCCACAGGCCTGTAGTCATTAAGTCATGTAATTTTGGATTTCTTTGGGATGGGGATGATGGTGGAGCGTTTGAAGCATGAAGGGACTTTGCACAGCTCCGGTGATCTGTTGAAGATCTGTGTGAAGATGGGGGCCATCTGGTCAGCACAGGATTTCAGACAGACAGGTGTAACACAATCTGGGCCTGGTGCATTTCTCCTTTTCTGCTTCCGGAAGACCTGGCGCACCTCGTCTTCGCTGATATGAATTGCAGGTGTGGGGGAGAGGGGAAGTTGCAGGAGGTGTGAATGGTTGTGTAGAGAGATGGTCAGAACGGATGTGTGGGTTTGTTTTTTCAAACTGACCGTAGAAATATTCAGTCGTCGCAGTTGTTGATTCTCCACAGTGCTGGGGGATGGTGTCTTGTAGGTGGTGATTTCTTTCAGACTTTTCCACACTGATGTTGAGTCACTGGAAGAGAATTGAATCCTTTTTTTTCAGAATAATTCCTCTTTGCCATTTTGATCTCCTTTTCTAGTGTGTATTTGGTCTGTTTATACAAGAATCTGTCCCCATTTCTGTGAGCATCTTCTTTGGCCTGACGGAGCTGTCTGGGTTTTGCAGTGAACCATGGTTTGTCATTGTTGTGGTTGCAGAGTCCTGGTAGGAATGCACATGTCTTCACAGAAACGGAAATAAGATGTTACAGTCTCTGAAGCTGTTGCCATTGATCTGGACGAGCTCACAAAAACAATCCAATCAGTGAGGTCAAAACAAGCTTTTAAATCCTGCTCTGCTTCATTAGTCCATCTTTTTACAGTCCTTAATACAGGTTTAGATTATTTCAGTTTCTGCCTGTAGGTCGGTAAAAGATTAACCAAACAGTGATCAGAGAGCCACAAAGCTGCCCATGGAACAGAGTGATATGCAATCTTTATTGTGGTGTAACAGTGATCCAAAATATTACTGTCTCTGGTGGGACATGTGATGTGCTGT
Source organism: Sinocyclocheilus anophthalmus (assembly GCA_018155175.1). Classification (NCBI taxonomy): domain Eukaryota; kingdom Metazoa; phylum Chordata; class Actinopteri; order Cypriniformes; family Cyprinidae; genus Sinocyclocheilus; species Sinocyclocheilus anophthalmus. Next base: position 46,418 of record JADLZN010000535.1, read on the forward strand.
CTGTATTTTGGCAGTTTACGGGAAAGATTTGCTTTATTAAAGTACGCAAGAATGTTTATAACAGAGTCTGGGTGTTGTTGTTTTGTGTCTGTGATCAGATCAGCGAGTTGCTGTAAAGCGGAGCTCACGTGCTAGTGCCTGCGGGTATTGTACACATTTACGAGAATCATAAAGACGAGCACAAACTCCCGCGGCGCTTGAGTAGAAAGGCTTACAGTAATGAAGAGTTACGTAATCAAAAGATCTGTAACAGCACATTCTTCTTTAAGCACTAGTACATCTGCCTACACCACAGACAGTGCCACCTCATTGAGTAAAAGCATGGCCCTCGTGCCGCGCGGCCGGCACCCGCCGCGATTTCCCCCGTTGATTCAACGCGTGTCCGGGCGGAATGGCGTCTCTTCAACAAGGTTCTCAGTGACCACAGAGCAGCAGAGTTTTTTGGAAAAAGCCTTATTGTGCCAGCGGAGGTATATCCCGGCCGGCGTGAGAGCAGAAGGTGTTCGTCTGTTTTGTTGGGTAAAGAGCTGAGGTTCGCCAGATGGATGCTAGGCAACGGCCTTCTGAATCCGCGCTGTCTGAGCTTCAAGAGCGCACCGGCTCGCTTTCCCCGTCTGCGCGTCCTGAAGCGCTTGATCAGCACCGCAGCTCCCCCGACTACAATGTCCAGCAAAACAGCAGAATAGTCGAAAACCGGTGAAATATCAGGTGGTGTGTACTCCCGAATGTCCAGCAATTTGTCTTTGGTGAAACTGATTGCAGGGATATAAATAAAGACAGGACAAACTAACAAAACATAAAAACAATGCGGAGCATGCCACGGAGGCAGCCATCAACATCGGCGCCATCGCGAAGCAGTTAAATAATAATAATACAATAACATACAATAATACAGGGACTCTACAAGACTTGTGGGATGGGATAAAAATGTTTCTTTGTAGGCCTATTTTATTTTATGTACTTTATTTAACATTTATTCATAATAAACTTTATTCGAATGTTGTCTACATCGCCTGCAACACAGTCCGTAGCCTAGGACTATGGTTAACACTTAAACCACCAGAGGTCGCTGTATACCTAAAACCGCCAGTGGGTAAATTTTACCCTGGCACATTACAACTGTTTTTATGTGGCTAAAGAACATATTATTTTACTGTATTATGCCACTGTCTTCACAATGTCTAGAGCCATAAAAAGGTTACTTTTAGTCATCAACTATGTTTTTGTCCTGATGTTTTAAGTTCACAGCTATTTTTAAGCAGGTTACACTAATCACTTTTCTTAATAGTGAATATAAACCAGCCTGCAATGACAACGATAATTACAAGGAAATAAATACATATTTGGTTGGTGTAATATAATAAAATGTTTTAAGATAACCCATGTTATTTAAATTACTAAAATAGGATAACCTAAATAGACTATAATAAGCAATAATAATTCACCACACTGCATGGGATGTATGATACAATGACTTCAAGCACACAGTTTCACATAATCAGTTGAATCCCATTGTTAGGCGATTGAATATGGCACGAGCTCGGCTAGCACTGCCTTTATAATTTGAATAAGAGAACAACACCAATACATGCCATAAAACGCAAAAAATATAACTCCAGATTTTTTTTTGGTACAAGGAATAAAAAGGGCAACACAGTAGCGGGACAATAAACTACAACAAAAATAGAGCTCACAGTTGATCCAAAGTTGTGCAGGCCACCGGTAGACGGACGTTGAGGATGCGGGGAGGAATAGGCTTAAACCAGCGTATTAATATTGAAATGTGCGTTGGTGACGTTTAGCAGTAAGCTTAAACACGTTGCTTCAATGACAGACGACAATAAAGGAGATCCATCAGTTAAATCTGACCCCCAATGGCGCTTCTAGGTATTAAATGCCCACCTTGGATGCTAGGTTCTATCTAAAGATTGTTTTTGTTTTAACAAGGAAAGTGCGGATTGGAATAACACAATTTTAGTAAAAAGTCACTGAGTGAGACTTTTAATATAAGAATAAAAGAATATATTATCTATTTAATTGAAAATATATTATGAGCGCTACACATTGATTGAAAAAACGCACTGGGTAAAATACCCCGTGCATGTCTAGTGGTAATTAATAATTAATAATATAAGTTTTTTTATTAACATTTCTTAGTTCAAAATAAAATATTCATAATACCGATATATATAAAGATGTTAATTTCTGATTAAATCCTGTTGCTCATGCAGTTTTGGCAAAAATAGATTGCATTAGCGCCCCCTTTTGTAGGCTGTCAACGTCACTTAATCTGACACTTTTCTTTGATGATGAACCAGCTAGGCCGTTCTGGACTTCTCCAGAATGTCCAGATGGCCAGTCCGCCCCGGTCCATTACTCATGAGAGCTACCAAGTTAGCTAAAGTTTAGCTAAGGCAATAGGAAGACTAGTAGGTTAGACCAGTGCACATTCTTTCACTGCATGATTCAGTTTATAAAAATGCATTTAGAATGATCACAAA
>JADLZN010000536.1:0-64255 GCA_018155175.1 Sinocyclocheilus anophthalmus
GGATTTTCTCCAGTGCAATGTATATATAAGATGAGGGAAATGTTTTGTAGATCACACTGTTTTCCCCTTCCCTTTACCAAATGTTTAGTGATAAAACACTGTTCTACTGACTAATTGAAGTGTTGATGGCTTTTATTTCTTTATTTTATAATGCAACTTTAACAGTTAGACTTGATAATAAGTCCATATACATAACAGGAACTTTCAGCTTCCTCTACAGAAAATGTGCAGGTTTTGTGATCTGGTGCACATCTGCGAATGCAAAGCAGAGAAGAGAAATAGCAGTCGTGCACGCTTGTTGTCAACCCCAGGTAACTGCACTGAGGAAATAAGCTATTTCTCTTGTATGTAAATGAGTTACACATATGTACATTGGGTTGTTGGGGGTGAATCTACTCTTCATCATCAGGTGGGATTCCCAGCTCCTCATCTGTCCACGCTGAAGTGTCCGGCCATGGGAAATGACCCTAAAGAGACAATATAGTTAAGTGGCTGTTAGTCTGTTTATTATGAAATGGCTAAAAACGGTAACATTTAATCCCATTGCTCATCTGTTTTGATGCAGTTTCCACTCACCAGTACGGCGTCTGGATCGTGCCAGATGTGCCACAGGATCCAGAACCACATGGCGCCGCTGAGCAGCTCTGCCTGAAACTTCTGGTTCCTGGTGAGCTGAGGAGATTGTCTGTATTGGGGTTCAATATGAGCGCCGCCTCCTGCCCTAAAACACAGCCGACAGAAAGATTACCAGTACGTAAGTGAAATTTTATGGCTAGCAGTGCTAATGCAAACCCATGGTCCTACAAACCATGATATGTGCTGATACTGACAAGCTTAACAAATATATATGGATATTTATAAACAAACAAAAAAAACCTACGATAATTAAAATGAATAAATTGTTCATAAAATTAGATTTTTTCAAATCTATTATATTACATTATTTCTGTAATACATTCATTTTTAAAGTACACATTCACATTTTTACAAATTCTTTATTTTCTTGTTCTTACAAAGCTTAAACCTTTATCCGCATTGGACAAACAAGTAAAAAGAAATAAGGAATTATCTTTTAAGTAATAGTAAATGCATCATATTAGGACCTATCTTTTTTGAATTTATAATAAACTTCATTATTAGACCCTTAATGCAATTAACTACGTTTACAAAGTACAGTGGTACTAACATTTTTTTTAAACATTTTATTGTATGTTATGAGCATGTTATGACAAGTCTCATAGTAATACCTATAAAAACTATTTTAGACCTTGTACTTTGGAGTACATTGCAAATACCATTGTATGTGAAAATAGAAACACTCAGTGCTATGGTATTAACGTTACATGTACTATGGTACGACCAGGGTAACCACTTCTAACCTCTACTCTATAGTTATATCCCGCTATCTAATTCCTAACTTATAAATCTGGCTAAACTCTTACGTATTATTTAGACTTTCCAAGAACCAAACTACAGACTTGACTGTACTGAAGCAGCACGTTTAGCCTGTTAGCGTCCTGCTCATAAACACTCACTTTCTGACGGTCATCTGCTGAGGTCCACGTCTGAAGAGCTGCAGGCCGGTTCGGAGGACACCCGCCGTCCTCCTGAGAGAAGACATGCTTATATTTGTGCCACCACTCTGTTTTTAAAATGGCTTTGGCTCGGATGAGCTGCGGTGACCAGACAGCTAAATGTCACCTTAAGTTTGCAGCGGCTGTTTCTTTGACCTGCTAATAACGAGCTCCGTGATTGGTCACTTAATACAAGGCGTTTTAATGCTACTCATGTCTGCGCGATAGAGGGCGCCCAAAATACCAACTGAACTGAAAAGATCGCTAGTGCTGCGTTCAGCCCCGACAAAAACGGTGCAAAACGTTTTTTTTAAAACGGAAACGGTGATGCGCTGAACACCCTGTTCTGAAGAGTTGCAACTATGGCAGCTGAGAAGGCCATTCTTTGTGTTCTTTTTGAAGAATTTTCGGAGCCTGATGAAATCGGTATAAATACGTGTTTAATACTAATACGCTCAATGGTACAGTCACTGCCATTGCCCTCCAGAATAAAAGAGAACATCCCAATCGAGTGAAGGGATTTGTGGGAACGGTGGTTCCTAATTACCGTGTTCCAACATTTGTCTCGCATTTCAGGATTAAAAGACAAACATTTCAGGTGAAGGATCATCCACTTCTTACCTCCGAGACTGTGTTATGATATATGACCTTATTATTTTTATTGTGAATATTAGGCTTATCATTATTGCTGATCACTGTTGTTGTGCTAAGATATTGTAATATTTACCATTATATAATCAGAGGGGTATAGAAAAGTTTATGAAAGTGTCACTCCACAATACAATAGCAAAATATATAAATATGTATAGTATTTTTATGTTACATTACTCAGTGTCTAGCACACCTTCCTAAGGAAAAGATATGGACCAGAAGACATTGATATTACTAAATGATATTTAGACAGACTTAAAGATCTATACTTGTGCTCTTATTATTTCAGTTATTTTGCCTTTAATGTAAATAAACATGTGCAAACAATATACTTGCTCTTGTGAATTTATTTTGATGTTAATTACATTGTGCGAGCTGTCTCTTTAATACCTCGTGGTTTATATACATGTTGCTGCTGTTTGGGCTGACATGTTTGACACACCCACCTAACAAGAGAAAACGCATCTCAAACCCCTTTGCACACCGTTGCCAGGTAACATGTCGTTCAAACCGGAAACCGTAAATCACACCGGTTTGAGCTTGAACTTGCCACTGGTTTACAAAAAAAAGTAATAAACATAAAACACGAGGTTAAAATGTATCTTAAGTTTTTTTCCAATTTAAGTTCATATATTTAATACTAAATTGTGTCATTTTATTCTTTAGTGGACCTACAATTATTAGTTCGTAAAAGTATATTTGAAGTCATTGGTGTATGTAATGTTTATGTTCAAATTCACTCTGTGCAATTCAATTTTATTGTACTTTATTTGCATTTATTTTATTGTATGCATTACATGAAGAAATGTTTAGGAAATTGTATTTACAGAATTGTATTAATTCAGACTATGAAAACAGGGCACAGGAGACGAGTAATCATTATATATGTAATAGTACTTTATTTGCACAAACAGCAATAAATCTCAACATTTTCTCTACTACTCTGTCTTTGACTCAGAGGACTAGTGGCCAAGACAATATTCAAAGGGCTGGGAGAGACTAGGAGTGTCAGAAGAATAACATAATTAAATACGACTAATCCTGTGATTATATATGTTTCAAAACTGTATGTTTGGCAATTAAATATAATAACAGTTCTTTAATGAAAAAAAAACAGTTTACAGGTTATCAAGCCTGACATATAAAATAAATAATAGTCAGAATAGTCTATTTTTTTAAAATGGAATAGTTCATTGAACCTCCTTACTAAATTAAATAAAAAAAAAGAAAATGTTTTGTTTCATATTTGATATGTTAGGCTTTTATGGCCCATAGAGTATATAAGTAAACGTGGTGCTCATACTCGAAGAAAAAACACATCAGTCTTACTCAGAGGCCCATACTAAGCAAAAATATGCAGTTTGGTATAGATGTTATTTATGTGGCCAAAACATTAGATGAAATTCTGATATCTTGTAATGTTAAATCAATAGCATTTCTAAGAGTATAGCAGACTACTTATAAAATGCATGTAAATATCACTCTAAATCTCTCAATAATGGGTTGGCTTCTCACCAAAGAAATCTGGATTGTGTAGAACAGGTTTTTCAGCACATTTTTGATCATGTTGATAATTTACAGGCCTTAGAAATGATACATTCATTTCTAAGGCCTGTAAATTATCAACATGATCAAAAATCATAAGTCATAAAATATGATACAGAAGGCTTTATAGGTTAAAGTTGGTCATTTCAATTTGGGTGTTTCAGCCACCTGATTACAAACCCCTGCACTTGACTAACCATTATAATAATGATATTTAATTTTAAAACTGTACCATGTTGCAATATACTATGCACTTGGACGAAGACGACAATTTCGTAGATCATGTAATGCACAAACATAGGCTACTAACTAAGTTAAAACAATGTTAGCAACAAAACTGCTTGGAAAATTGAGCTTAATAGACTTTATTAATGGTGAAAAAACTCACTGAGCAGTGCGCTTTACAGAAAAAAACCTCCATTCAATACGCCATTTACTAATCATCATCCCCCGAGCAGCGCAGGGGAGGCGTGGGGTCGACAACATGGCGGCTGAGGAAACACGATCAATGGGAAAAGCGAGCAGATCATGCAGCTCAAAGCCACGACGTTACCTAACATCCATTTTAACGAGCGCGAGAAACAGATTACTTCGGAAGGCATTGTGGCATCGCACAACGCCGATGTGAGACCTCAGCCGGGACGTTTTCTGCACACGACTCGTTTCCTGATCAGCACCGAAAGAAGACATGCGCGCTCCAGTCCCTTTGTTGCAGCTCATAGGGATGGGCGTATCGATCCAAAGTAACGATATATCGATACTGACGCGAGTATCGACAGTATCGATACTCAAACAAAAATGTCGATACTAAGGTGCGTTTTATTTACCAGTGATTTTGTTAATTTAACTTACCAGAGGAGAAAGGACAGAGTTATTTCACAGTAACAAACTGAAATTGTAGCCTACATATTTTGTGCAATTACATTTATTTAAATTGAATGTTGAAAGATATATTGATCATGTTCTATTCTGTAATATTAATAGAAATCATACACTGTCAGAATCAAAAACGGTTGCATTTTATGCATGCACCAGTCTGTCACTGGCAGTCCATTATGAAAATGAACCATGGTTTTACTAAAATGACCGTAGTTCAACTGTAGTATTTGTAGATTTGAATCATGTGTAAAACAAAAAACATATTTAACCATGGGTAAACAAAAATATAACCTAATAAGTTACAATTAAGGCGTATTGAATGTTAAAATGCGTTTAAAACAAAGTTAAGTGCTTATAATTACCCATTTTACTCTTTAGTAATTTAATACATTTCATAATTAAAGTTTAGTGCAGAAGTATCGAAGCGGTATTTACTTTAGCTCATTTAGCAGACCGCTTTTATTCCAAAGCGACTTCCATTGGGATACCATAAAAGTGATTCTTCTTAAGAGGGCAAACAGACACAAGAGTGGTTGTAAGTACCAATTCTTAGACATTTGTCAAATATTCAAGCTAGAACGAGAAGGAATAAGAAAAGAGATACATTTTGGCGATATCGACGATACTGATTTGAAAAATATCGGTATCGTATCGAAAGCAAAATAAGTGGTATCGCCCATCCCTCAGCTCATAAGCGGCTGTTATTGTGGCGTAATACACGATGTTCTGACTTCTTAACATAATATCTCTCTCATAATAGCAGCTTGACCTTTACGAATTCCCAAAACACACAAGATATTAATATTTTTAAAAAAAAATTAACAACTTGGCACTGCCAGCCAACATTGATTTTTGATTAGGTTGTTTTATCTTTTCAACGGTTAATTCCTAGCAGTTCTCGATTAAAGGTTATTGCTGAACTGGTTCCAAGATTCTTAATTGCATGGTAGTTTTAGTTTTATTAACACGCACATGTAACCGAGTTGACAAATAAATACAATTTTACTCAACTTGATTGTAACAAACTACTTAATCACAAGATGTGATATTACAACACACACGGCTGTTAAAAAATATGACTCTTAATAGGCAAAACCTGTGCAGCCAGGTGTGTCCACACACATGCCGTTTCAACTGTTGTTAGGGGCTACGTAACTACGTCATGACGCAAAAGGAGGAGAGTCGCCGAATCGTTTTAATAACCGCTTCTTTGAAACGAACCACGGAGCATCCAAAACACTACTTTCCGATATTCCCGGTGTTTGCGGCGATTAAAGCACATTAAGGTTGTTAGTCGTCAGCGTGCATTTTAAAGCACACGGCTGTTGGCGTAGTCTCAAGGAGCTGAATCCAGTTTTGGGCACAGCGATGTTTTCTGGAGAGCCCGTGACCCGCCGCGCCCAGCGCAGTGCTGCGAGGAGTATCGACGCCGCCATCTTCTTGCGATTTTTGTGACGCGACACGAACTAATTTTGTATATAAACCAACTCCGAGAAAGGGCTCTTCTAAAACGCTGATCCGCTGAGATTCAAGTAACGTTAAATCAAATGGTTAATGAGATTTGGAGTTAATGGCGCCCTACTGTCGTCCACAAACACTGTCGGATCTCCGGGTGCGCCGCTCTCCCCTCGCAGCTCAGAGCCCGCCCACATATGGAATTCCGATTATGTCATCTGTAGCCAATCAGCGCCGAGGAAACCGGACAATAAGCGTACTATTGGTCAAGGGCAATGTCATTCATTCTATTCAGGAAGGGCAGGGAGGGGGACGAGCGGAGAAAATCGCCATTTTGAAAGCGTAACAAAATGAACGATAGCGACACTCAAATAATACCCTAGCTCCACGACGGGTTGAATTGTAGCCCGTCTTAATAGCCATCTATAATCTCAACGTCTCAAATTAAAACCTGAAGATGATTTGACTTGCATAGGCGATACAACAGCTCGGTTTAACTATCTCTTTACTTTCGTTTTCCTTTCAACTGTACAAATTCGATGGTCCGCGTGTCACATCGCAGTTTTCTGCTTTGTCTCGCCGTGTTTCTCCACTCTGCGTTGCATAGCTCTTCTGTGTGGACAACTGCTAGTGGTTGGTTTTGTAGCACAGACTGCGCATGCGCAGGAGGATGCGGTTTCGAGATCCAGTTCAGTATGGGGGAGGGTGTTTGTATGTAGGGTGAGTTGCTCGAATGAAGCCGTCTGGTTGAAGAGCAACATTTGGAGACCCGTGCAACAATATGGTATTAGTTTACCAGAAAATAATAAAGGACAACAATCCACTCTTAATTTTGTATTGTGTATATGAGCATTATATCTCAGCGTGAACTTGAGAGACTAGATTTGAAGCGATCTAACAAAATTTAAAAAATAAATCAAAGAACTACAAAAAAAAAAAAGAAGAGTGGGTCTGTCCGCAGCCAAAGGAAATATTACCTTTTCATAACACTCTGCAGATGTTTGTGTTTATACTTGTGGGAATCTCACTCCAGTTACCTTGAGGGAAAAACAAAACACTGCACTTGTGTAAAGGGTTACATAACAGATTTGCAGCCATTTACTGTTTTGGGCCTCACAAGTAGGTGTTTGTATTCAACCGTAATAGGCTTGTGTAGGCTGCCTTCTGCTTTGTTTTCACTCAATTTTTGTGTATAGCTCTTATTATTTCATATATGCTTTGACATTCGGATACTTATAATGGGGGAAGGGGTTCCATAAAAAAGGAAGCACATAGGGCTGACGATTAGACTTCCACTTCAGGAACCTATAAAAAATAAAATTTTACTACATACATGTGCAGATACAAATGTGAGATTGTTATTTTATCATTCCACAACACCCGGATATCGAAGCAAAACACAAGGTCTTGGCATAATTGAAACCTTTTACCAAATTTTATTTAGTTCGGTTCGTTTGGTCCAGAACAAAAAAAACAATACATTTGGTCCTGGTCCGCTTAGCATTCACATTGGCATTTTTGACAGCGAACCTAAATACACCAAACCTAAAGGCATAGTGATACGTTCACAACCCGATTGGTCAGGTTGAATGACGTATATTTCGTGACGGAACTCACCGAACACCCCAAACAAAAGCTGTGTTTGACTTAAAGCGGCGCTGCGCAGACCGTACAGTGTATGACATGAAAGTACCCATTCAGCGATCGGTCTGCTCAGCGCCGCTGTAAGGCCGTCCCAATGGCACCCTATAACCTCGCGGCCTTCCTCTGAGGTCCTCACTTTCGTGACCTAATGCTGCTTTGACTGTTGGGTAGAAGTCTGGTGCTGAGCTCCACCCCATTGGCGGGGCTCGGCTGAATGCTTACATGGCGCATAGTGGCCAGAAAAAATAAAAAAAAAAAAAAAAAAAAAAAAAAAAAAAAAAATAAAAAAAAAAAAAAACAAGGGGGCGCGCGCGAGCACACTTTTGAACGCTAAAAAAAAAATGATGAAATGGGACCCCTACGGTCCCTCGTGGACTTAACCAAGTCCCTTTAAGACAATCATTCCACGCGGGGCTGCCACTCTTTGAAAAGCCCTCTCGGGCCTGCAAGTGGCAACTCCCTACTCTTTGAATGGGGAAACATAACGTCTACAAACTGTTTCACTAAGCTTGCGATTAATTTTTTATTTTTAAATCACCAAAGCAATCTGACCTCAACTCAACGTGTCCTAAGTGTTTTGTTTATTTTGCTCGAATACGGTATAAAAAGCGTATTATTCCGCTGATCAGCCAGTGTCATGGCTCAGAACTCTGACTGTTTCTATGCAACCGGGAGAGCGCGGCCATATTGAGCATTGCATTTTTCCCATTCAAAACTATACGAGTGACATGTCTTGGGTATTCTATATTCTTTGACTTAACGGACGCACGCGGCGGCCATTTTCAGCCCGCAAGACCGAAAGTGCACATGAAGTGTTCCATTTGGGACAGGGCCTAAGTCGAATACACCTAACGCCGTCTGCTGGACGTTGAAACGTACTTATGATTTTATTTTCACCACCTGCGAACTCACGAAGACCTCATAAAAGGCATTTACATCCTCGTCGCTCTACATTTGCCCTCTGCTCATTTTGTTTAGGTTACACTGTGTCGTCAAATCATTTCGCATAGCGTCGCTTCTTGTCATTACTTCCTGTTTTTGGTTTGTTTAGAAGTATTTGGTCCGTGTTGCGTTCATGTTTCATTCGAACTGCCGCTTTAAGTCTAACTCACCTTTTGTTTGGGGTGTTTGGTGAGTTCCGTCATGATATATATATATACTTTCATTCAATGCCGACAACTCAGTTGTGGAACGTATCACTATCCTTTAGGTGTCGCTGTCAAAAATCCAATGTGAACTCTAAGCAGACCAGGATCGAACTACAAGTTGAACAGAGCCTTTCGGCGGTCCTCGTCCGCTTTTGGGGCGCTCAGGGCTCTGATGGCAGCTGTTCACACTTAGGTTCCTGCACATCGAGTCCGAATTTTTTCGTCCTAAAGTTTGCAGCTTGAAATAAATACGACTCACGTTGTGTCAATCACGTTTACACACTGCCTCCGAAACTTTCGCCTGTCATAAAAAAAATTCGGACCAGGTTCGATTTTCTGCGTTTTCGCATCCGTAGCAAGCATTTTGATAGGAAAGGATGACAAATACAAAAAAACGGAAAAACGAATGCGAAAATTTCGGACTCAGTGTGCAAAGACCTTTAATCAAAGGAACGCCGCACTAACAGAGCAATCGCACCAGAGTTTGTTTTAATTGAACCAAACATGACAAGTATGAACACACCCTTAGGTTTAGGGATTCAGACAAACTTTGGGATGCATCATTTGTGCTAGGACATGAATGTCACCTCAAATCATGTGACTTACTTATATTACTTGCAACTGCATTTTTGCCTGGTGGTTGAGCAAACAAATCCCATAGATTTATACTGAAGGAGGGCCCCGAGCCATATTTAGAAACCAAAATATCAGGTGAACTCTTCTACCTCATGACCACTTATCAACCATCCAGAACACCTTAGCAACATCAGTTGTGTCCCTAAATATGTGTTTATACACTACGCACTCTAGCGTACGAAGTTATTTTGTCATCCAACATCAAAGTCCGCTAAGTGTGGAAAAACTGTGACAGTTGAGTGCATGAAGTATCCAACACTTCGGCTGTATCCGAAATCACCCCCATTCACTATTTCCTATATTACTCCATATAATATAGTTCACTGAATGCGTGAATAAATACGAGTAAGCGAATTCGGACACTGAGTGCAGTGGAAGTGCTGTGAATGGCGCCATCTTCTGGCAAGACGAGGTGCATTGTGGGATTGAATGAGTGCACTCGAAATCGTCCACTATGGTTTCGGACAACCACTACAAAGGCTGTTCCATCAGAATAATGCCTCATATAAGGTACAGTGGGGCTATTTCACACTTTTTTTTTTTCTCAATAATTAGGCATCAGACTGTGGTTTTTGAAGTTCCACTTTTTTCCTCATTGTTTAAACCTAACAAAAGCAAGTACTCATTCAGTTTGGAATTCCTCTGTGTTTGAGGTTTCTTTATAATATTCTATACCTAATAATTCCCTCCTGAGTGGAATTACCTTCCCCACTCAATCACCACGACACAGCAGCTGAGTCCTTAGCCATCTTTAAGAAACGACTAAAAACACATCTCTTCTTTATTTGACCCTCTATCTCTAGCACTTTCTATTCTATTTTATCTATATTTATCTTCTTTTTTCATAAAAAAACAAAAAAAAACACTAGCTTTCTATTTTATCTACTTGTTTTTCTTTGTTTGCGTGGAAAATATTTAAGTTACAGTGGGTACGGAAAGTATTCCGACCCCCTTAAATTTCTCACTCTTTGTTATATGCAGCCATTTGCTAAAAATCATTTAAGTTAATTTTTTTTCCTCAATGTACACACAGCACCCCATAATTGACAGAAAAACACAGAATTGTTGACATTTTTTTGCAGATTTATTAAAAAAGAAAAACTGAAATGGTCCTAAGTATTCAGACCCTTTTTTCAGTATTTAGTAGAAGCACCCTTTTTGATCTAATACAGCCATGAGTATTTTTAGGAAAGATGCAACAAGTTTTTCACACCTGTATTTGGGGATCCTCTGCCATTCCTCCTTGCAGATCCTTTCCAGTTTTGTCAGGTTGGATGGTAAACGTTGGTGACAGCCATTTTTAGGTCTCTCCAGAGATGGGGGCCATTCAAGAACAGTCACAGAGTTTTTGTGAAGCCACTCCTTCGTTATTTTTTTGTGCTTAGGGTCATTGTCTTGTTGGAAGGTAAACCTTCGGCCCAGTCTGAGGGTCCTGAGCACTCTGGAGAAGGTTTTTTCGTCCAGGATATCCCTGTACTTTGGCCGCATTCATCTTTCCCTCGATTGCAACCAGTCGTCCTGTCCCTACAGCTAATAAACACCCCCACAGTATGATGCTGCCACCAACATGCTTCAATGTTGGGACTGTATTGGTGATGAGCAGTGCCTGGTTTTCTCAATCATACCGCTTAGAATTAAGGCCAAAAGTTTCTATCTTGGTCTCATCAGGCCAGAGAATCTTATTTATCACCATCTTGGAGTCCTCCATGCGGATTTTTGTTAAGCAAACTCCATGCGTCTTTCCTGTGTCTTGCCCTGAGGAGGGGCTTCCGTCGGGCCACTCTGCCATATAGCCCTGACTGGTGGAGGGCTGCAGTGTTGGTTGACTTTCTACAACTTTCTCCCCCATCTCCCGACTGCATCTCTGGAGCTCAGCCACAGTGATCTTTGGGTTCTTCTTTACCTCTCTCATCAAGGCTCTTCTCCCCCGATAGCTCAGTTTGGCCGGACGGCCAGCTCTAGGAAGGGTTCTGGTCGTCCCAAACGTCTTCCATTTAAGGATTATGGAGGCCACTGTGGCCTTAGGACCCTCAAGTGCAGCAGAATTTTTTTTGTAACCTTGCCCAGATCTGTGCCTTGCCACAATTCTGTTTTTGAGCTCTTCAGGCAGTTCCTTTGACGTCATGATTCTCATTTGCTCTGACATGCACTGTGAGCTGTAGGTCTTATATAGACAGGTGTGTGGCTTTCCTAATCACGTCCAATCAGTATAATCAAACACAGCCTGGACTCAAATGAAGGTGTAGAACCATCTCAAGGATGATCAGAAGAAATGGACAGCACCTGAGTTCAATATATGAGTGTCACAGCAAAGGGTCTGAATACTTAGGACCATGTGATATTTCAGTTTTTCGTTTTTAATAAATCTGCAAAAATTTCATCAATTCTGTGTTTTTCTGTCAATATGGGTTGCTGTGTTTACATTAATGAGGAAAAAAATTAACTTACATGATTTTAGCAAATGGCTGCAATATAACAAGAGTGAAAAATTTAAGGGGGTCTGAATACTTCCGTACCCACTGTATATACCACACTACGAGCTCAAAGTTTGGGATCATTAAGACTTCTAATGCTGTTTACAGAAGTCTCATTCTGCTCATCACGGCTGCAATTTATTGATCAAAATTACCGAAAAAAAATGTAAGCTAGCCAAAAAAGGTATACAACATAAAATATGGTTTCTATGTTTAATATACTTTACAATATACTTTTATTTCTGTGATGCAACGCTGAATTTCCATCAGCCATTACTCCAATATAAAGTGTCACATGATCCTTAAAAAAAATAATTCTAATATGCTGATTTATTATCAGAATTATCAACTGTTGTGCTGCTTCATATTTTTTTTGGAAACTGCGATACTTAGGATTCTTTGATGAATAAAAAGTTAAAAAGAACAGCGTTTAATCAAAATATAAATCTTTTCTAACAATACAAATCTTCGCTATCACTTCTTATCAATTTAACACATCATTGCTGAATAAAATGTTTAATTTCTTTCAAAAAAAGAAATAATACAAATTTACCGACCCCAAACTTTTGAACGGTAGTGTATATTGTTAGAAAAGATTTCTATTGTAAATAAATGCTCTTCTTTTTAACTTTTTCTTCATCAACAGAGAATACTGAAAAAATGTGATCATGGTTTCCAAAATATTAAGCAGCACAACTGTTAACAACATTGATAATAAATCAGCAAAATTAGAATGATTTCTGAAGGATCATTTGACACTTTATACTGGAGTAATGGATGATGGAAATTCAGCTTTGCATCAAATAAATAAATTACATTTTAAAGGGAGTAAAATAGAAACCATTGATTTTCTATTGGATAACCTGTTGCAGATTACTGTATTTTTTTTAATCAAATGAATGCAGCCTTGATTGCATAAGAGACTTTAAAAAAAAAAACTCCCAAGTCCTACCTGATCCCAATCTTTTGAGAGGTAGTGTGTGGTATATATAATATATATAATATAATATATATAATATATAGAATCCCTTGCTACTTTACTGCGTTAGGCTAACAGAGACTTGTCATTTGCACTTACATATCATTGCTCTTTTGTTGTTTTTTGATTGCTTCTATTGTCCTCATTTTGGATAAAAGCAACTGCTAAATGACTAAATGTAATAAGTGACTCACTATAATCTTAACTGCAGTATTTGAATCCATTCTTTTTTTTCCCATTCGTTAGGGATTCATCTCGCTATGCCGAGCCTTCAGGCTTATTTTCTCCACACGGGCTTGCAGACGTACTCGTTTGACTGTATGATGAAAGAATGCTCCCGTGTGATGACTCCTCCCTCTCTTCCCCTCTCTCTCTTCCCTCTTTCCTCTCTCTCTTCCCGTCTCGTCGCTCTTCAGCCCGCGCCCCTGATCTTCTTGCGCCGGGAAACCCCGCGGATCAGAGGCGGAGCGCGCAGTGACAGAGAGCCGGGGGTGAGCGGGGGAGGCGGAGCCACGGCACTTCTGCCAGGGCCGCCATTTTTGCACAGGGAAAAGAGACAGGATTGAAGGGATCCAGTTTCTAAATGTCGGCACAGATACTGACAAAATTATCGGGCTTTAACAGACTCTAACTGTACTTTGGGATTAGAGCACCACGAAGCGAAATACAGGTGCGAAATAGCGCGATTTGTAAAGCTTTGTTGCACATCCGCAGTGGAGAGCGAAGTATTGTTTTGGTTGTGTGGTAACTGTTAGATCAGGCGGCGGGGTCTCACCCGAGTCCCCCGTGTCTCTATTCACAGTTATTACAGTGGACATCAACGGTAAGTACCTGCCGAAATCCTACAGCTATCTGTTTGTTTATTAGAGACGGTTGTTTGAAGCCAGTGGCTAAGTGACTTGCTGAAGAGGGTCCCATCCTCGTGTGGATGCGACTTTAATGAGCTCGTATTAATAGTTTGTTAAAATTAGATGTATTTACAACGCCGCTGTGCGTTTGTCAGCCCTCCTTTTGAGGTATAACGTTAAATCCCACCTGGCTTGTTGTAAAGAGGGCAATCCGAGCAGTGTATGACTTAATTTAGCAGCTAAGGTGGCTAGCTAGCTCACACCCACCTTTAATGCCTCACAGAAGGAAAGATCTTGAAGTGCATCGCTGTTTTATAGTGGTAGCCACCAGAAAAGCTGCACACAAGAGTAGCGGAAACTCGTTGTCGTAAAGCTGCTAACGTAGCAACACCAGCAGTCACTGGAGAAATGCTAGCAAGTTAGCCAGCCCAGAAAGAAACCGCTCAAGACTTCAATAATCTCTTTAGAGATGCTGGGATGTGCTGCAAAGACAACTGCTCGAGTGTTTCACGTTTGGTGAAGTCGTGGTCACGGCCCCACGATATGTTGCTCCCGCCACTTATCTAACGTACAGTCCTGACGGTGATGTGCACACGTTTACAACTATTTACACGTGTTTTTGTTGTGCGTTTTAGAGAATGAGAGCTGTGAAATGTTTAAAATGGCACGCTTTGCTCTCTGACAGAGCCTGCAACAACAGGGCTTTTGTTTACACCGCTCAACTCCGGCTAACCATTCACTAGGTCCACTCTTACCCCCATATACCCAGCAAACAAACACACTTTTTTAAGCCTATTGACTAGCACTGAGTCATAGTAGTAAGGCCATCTAAAATACGAGATGTGATTTTAATCTATTGTTTTTGGACTTGCTCTAATCGCTGCAGAGGAATACGACTTAGTGCTGCTTAGCATAATAATGCATAGACATAGCAAAGCGGACAGAAAATGAGCGCTTATTTAGTGTCTGATGTGTTTTGTGTGGTTGTGTGCTGATAATGAGTGCTGCAGGCGTGGGGGAGGGGTTCGGGCTCGGTTCATGTAGTCAGAGCTGCTTGAGCTTTGCCTCAAACTGGACCAGAACCGCGCTGCTTTACCAGCGAGCTGCGCAGTTATGCCATTTGTAGCCAATAAACCGTCACTCGACGCGATTTCAGGTTTAGGTCGATTAGGGTTTGATATTTACTGTTGGAAATTTGATTTATACCTCTGTGTAAGGCAATTAAATGCTCCAGTGTATCACATCGATGCGCATTAGCATAGCAAGCTAAGCATTTAGCTTCACCGACTAGCTGTTTGCGAGGATGTTGATTTAATTAGTCGACCCGACGCGTTTGGTTTAGCAATGTAGACGTGCTAACAGATCATTTGGTTATTTAAACGCCAAACGAAGTCGTTAAAACGCACTTTCCTCTCTCGGATAATCGCGTACGTTGTGAGGCAAGTTGAGGTTCGCTGGTCGCCGTCGGTCAGAAACGACGCAAACACTTCGTTCCAGCACAAAAACAGCGCATTTGACAAATAGATACTTAAGCATATGTGAAAAGGCGGGTTTCTTGTGATCTTGGCCGTTTTCTGTCAAATTTCAGCGAGTCTTCGAGCGCAGTATTTCCTCTCAGGTGCTTAATGAAAATGGCGGATGAGTTGATGTTGTGGGAATGAAAGCCTCCACACCCCTAGATCAGCTCACACACACTGCAGCGCCAACACACTCACCCACAGGCAAGTGCACAACACACACCAGAAAAATACATTGCTGTGTTTCACCGAATATGTTTATAGCTTGCGTTCACTGAACGCTTTAGCACATAAACTGAACCACATGAGTGTGCTAGATGTGCAGCCTTGTTGCTAAACCTGGATAAACCATCATAAATGTATGTACGACACTCAAATCTCAGCTCATTCATGAAGCAAAGTATAATAAACGACAAGTGATCTGTCGTTGTTGCCCTTACAGTGTTCAACAAAAGCTTTCCCCCTTCAAATGGTTGTTTTCATAGAGGATACACAGATCATTGTTGTCTTTACTACAAGTTTAAGTGTGCTAAACATGAGACATGTGTTGGCAAGATGTTACACTGGAATTAAGTAAAAGCATAAACATGCAGTCCTTTGTGGAAGGAACAATAAGGGATTTATTACTGGCACTTGCTCATCTTTGTTTCATAGTAGCACAGACAATCTTCAATCTAGCTCAAACAACTAATCATCTTCTTTCCTCGTTTCACAACACAATACATTCTAGGCCTGGGCGGTATGACGATATATGTACCGTTTCATCGATAGAGTTTTTTGGCTATTCTGCGATATGTAAATAGTGTTACACAATGTTACAGCAATAAAGAAATAATCTAAAATAAAAAAGAACGGTTCTTCCGTTGACTCCTCAGAATGAGTTCTATTTCACAGCTTATTGCGCTTGAACGTTCAAATACACAAAAAAATGCTTTTAATATTTTTAAGACATTGCAATGTCTTTAATAAAAAAAATGAATATAATTCATACAGTGAAGACTGCAGTGTTTTTTCGTTCGATTTGATTTCTGCAGTATTTCTTACATGATACTGTTAAATAGACCTACTGTACCTGGAAAAACTTGAAGCAATAGGCTATTTGTTTCATTTATATCTTATATTGTATTTCTGCTATTGTTATTTGCATATTGTTTCTAATTTGTAATAAAAAATAAATAAAATGACAAAAATAGCTTCTTTGTGAAATAAAATGACTCGTATTGAGAAATAAGAATTTCGTCATACCACCCAACTCTAGGAAATTCTTTTGTCACAGATTCTTGACTGTGTAAGGAAAGGTTGTGCTGTACCAGAAACCTAGATGTGTGCATTGCCTCACCTAAAGTATTAACAGGAAATGAGATGTTTCTAGAGCTGACGCACAACCATCTGCATCTTAAAACTACTCGGCAATTACAGTTTTGGTTTAACGGCCACACCAAGGAGTACAATTTTATTTGAGGATGCTGTTGAGTTTACTGCAGTATTGAAAAGAGCGCAACCCACACATGTCATATTTCTCTCATGATTACTGCTCCCTCCCTCTGGTCAGCGGGGAGTTTACAGGTCCAGAAGAATGTGGTTATTCATCAGAGCGGTTTGATGGGGTAAACAGGGGCCCTAATGCGTAATGAATAGACGATGATGCTGCAAAAAGGTCATCTTGATCTTGGATAGGAATGCGAGTGACTGCTCGTGCGTGAACTGATAGCTCTTCATCGGGGGCTTCAGTTATCCAGCGGGTCAAGCATCACACCGCACATGAATGCTGATGTTTATACATTTTATCACACTTAATGTGTCTGGTTTCTTTCGCTCAGCCTGATGCATGTGTTGTTGTAGCTTTTGGGGGCAGGTAGAATAGCTTACAGGGTCAAGCTGTGAGATAACAGCTGTGACTCGATTGTTTCTCCTTTGACATTGACAAAGACCCCCCCCCCCGAGCTCTCCTTTCACCTCACATCCACTGGCCGTAGCTGATGCATGACTGTGGAAAATTTGACTGTGGAAGTCCACCCATATAACTGTGTGCGGATACCACTCAAGGCCTCATCCTGCGTAACATACGTTAATGTTGTAAATGTGTTTTCATCAATAGAAATCACTTACTTGCTGCCTTTGTTAACCGCAGCGCTGTTCCTATAACTTTTGGCACTATGGTCATATTTGGAAAGGCTTTCCGTTATAAAAACCAAGGCGTTGCTCCAACAGCTTTTTTTAAAACGCCAATTTGTGTGTATTTCTTGTAGAAGCCACTGATATGTGCTAAATTATTTCCTTAGCCAAACTTTGAGACCGGCCTCTGTGGTTCAAACTTTGGCAGCCACGGGTGAGATGATGGTCTGAGACTCTTGGCAAACACATCCTTTGGACCCTTTTTCTTCAGGGCAGCACCATGGCTGAGATTCAAGATGGCCATTAAGAACGGATTTGTCATCTATTGTATAAATGCTGATTTGCTCCACGAATACTATATTTTTGTCTGTGGCATCTTTTTTTGCATGGAAAGGCTCAAACCTATGCTTGAATGCAGATAACGAGAGGAGCAGACCATGTACAGTGCAGGCTGTGGCTTTCTGACAGGCGTTTCCTGTAGGTGGAGGTCCAATCGTTGGCATGTAGTGGTGTGACATCACAGCGAGGCTGTGCAGCTGTGCAAAGAGGATGGAACATCAGCCTACGCACATCAACACACAGCTCACAACTCCGACAGCAACACCAGACCAGAGGGAAGTGATCCACGCGGAGAATGAAGCAGAAGCTTGCTTTGCTGCAGAAACATGGCTTGTTTTTAAATGGTAAACGTAGTGCATTTCAACCACGCTGTGTCTCATTGGACGAAAACACGGCTGATGAACTTGAAGAGTTCCGAATGAACACTCGACGGTCTCATGTTTTGCATATCCTGTCTTTTTTTTAAGGTCATTGCATCCTAGGGATGCATGGAAAGGTTAAGGTTGTATATGACAACTGATATAAGAAGTGAAGATTCTTATTGTACTAGGGCATAATAAAGTTATATATTCTATTATTTTGACTTTATTTCAGAACATATCTGCCTGAATGTTTGAAACATGCAATTCCGATCAGCATAAACAGCTCTGCAGCAGCTGCATTCACCATCCTGTCTGTCAGGTTGTCACGTCACACATGCATTCTAGCCTCACTGCACATGGGTGACTCAACGCTGTGTGTGTGTGTGTGTCTGTTTGTTCTCTGTGTTGACAGAGGGATGGAGAAGTAAAGTGGACGAGATGGAGGTTATAAAGGGAGAGAGAGGCAGGTGGCTCAGAATCGCAGTCTCAGGTGACGCATCTATGCACACCGGGACACACACATGCTAAAACCTGATATAAAACACTTCAGAGCCTTTCCGGGTTTCTCGACTTGTATGAGATGCAAAACTTACAAGATACTGTTTTTATATGTAGAGCCCATGTTTTATTGAGCTGAGGTGTGTTTAAGCGTGTATGCTGGTGGCTAGTTCCACCGGGAGGCCTGTTAGTGCCATAAGGTCACGTGAGAGATGTGCAGGGAGGAGCTGTGGGCTCAGGTAACCTGTTTTTGTTTGCTGGCTGTAACCGAGCTCTCTCAACGGGCCCTACCTACATGACAGGTGTCCCATAGAGCAGACAGGCAAGGGTGCAGCACCTCATTCTACTCATTTATAAATGTGTGATTGATTGTTATTGTGGGGTGTTTGTGATGTAATGGTGCGAGCTAGGCGTGCAATCATGTAGCTGTGCCATCATGAAGTCTGAGTGGCCCTGACTGTCCTTTTCGCCCATGGCACTATTGTGACTGACTGATTTGACTCCTACACATCCATTCATGTGCATACACTCTGATACTCCAAAACTGCTATTAAATATGAGGGAGGAAATTTGTCTTTGTTTGGGTTTTAATGGTTTGCTAAGGCAGATATTTGAACAAACCAGCTTGAAATGAAAATTCATGCAGTCTGTTTTCTAAATGGATTGTAATTACCTTGCTGTGAACAATTCATCAAGATTTTTTGACCTTGTGATCACAGGCCATATTTAGGGACCAGAATATCTTAGAGACTTCGACTCGGCCTGTGTGCAACCACATAGCAACATACTTGAAATCTCTCAGAAACGACCTAGCAACAACCTAGCATTGTAGCTGTGATTATCGCTATGGCAGGCATCTTTCAAACTTTCTTCAGAAATAATAATAATCTGATTTTCTTCATGAAACACGCTTTTCTAGATGGGGGATGTGCATCATTGATTTTGTTTGTTATCAGTCATCCTTATCTAATTTAAGAATGTCAAGTGTGCTCATTAACGCTTGTTAGAGAGGCCAAGATCAAATACATGCCCAAGACATGTCCTTGCTTACTGGCCCAAGTCAAAAGAGCCCACCCTGAGGTCTTTATGAAATTCTGGCCTCTGGACGTGGCTCAGGTCTGTGAATTTTTTTCACCTGTTTTATCATCCACCAAGTTATTATTTGTCTCTTCAGCACTGACGGTGCGTGATTGTTCTCGGATTGTGGCGTATTTGTCTCGCAGGAAGACGCGAACAAGGTGACATGACCTCGTACCTCATGCATCTTTATCAATGACAGTCAGGAAAAGCTCTCGGCGTACGTTCATGCATTTTTGAGGCACGTGGTTGTTTAAAGCCTCAGTGTAGTGTAGGCTGCAATGACTTCAGCCTGCGAGAATGGTGTGAAGTCACATCGCCGGGGCTAGCGTTTGGAAGCCTGCTCTATTTCCATCACTCCCCGCTGAAAATCAGACAAAGTGAACCAGGAAAATGACTGTGGGAGAGAGCGAGGAAGAAACGGGGAGAGAAAGGAGAAAACATGTGTTGACACTCCTACATGAGTCTGGGTTTCCCTGCCTGCTGCTTGAAGGAGGAGCTTCCCGTACGACCTTGTGTCCATACAGAGAGAGGAGAAAAAACAGTTGGATTCAGCTGACAGTTTCTGTACCAGAAATGCTTTCTCATCTTCATTCCTTAGATGGATAGTTTGGGAGCCACTGGAAGGACAGGACAGAGAAAAGGAATATTACATGTGGTACATAACATTGCGTGTGTTTTATATTTTTGTTTCGAAAGCTGCTTATCTTTTCATAGGCTCTTTAAATGGCTTCTCTTTCCTCATGACCATTTAATTGGTCTCGTATTCCGCAGCCATCTCCCCCTTTTCTCTCCCCGTCCACCCCTCCCTTCCCCTCTGACTGTCAAGGGCTTATTTAGGAAGTGCAAAGGGGAGGGAAAGAAATCCGGGTAGGGCAGGGAAGCGTTTTTCTTTCTTTTTATTTTCCTCCCTCTCTCTCTGGCTGTGTGCCTCATGAGTGGCAGACGGTTCTACTAAAGGAAATGGGCGTGTCGGAGGCAGTCTGAATGCTCGGATTTAGCCAGGAATGCTCTAATGTACTAGATTTTTCCACATCTCCCGTTTACATTTTCGAGGAGGGTGATTTTTGATGAATATATGCGTGTGTTTGAAGGAAAAGAAAGGGTACATTTGGCTGTTTGGAGAACATATGTGATGGTTATCTGTGTGTGTGCGTGTGTGTACGGAGAGGCAGTGCGCACGCGTACATTCCTGAGCAGTGACGGCAGGATTGCCCTGCTGAGGCCAAGAAGAACAGACTCGGTGTGAGAAAGCTGGAAAGAGACCACTGTATGCTTCCTAAGGGAAATGGGTTTATTACACAACACAATGTTGTCTCTCGTTTGCCTTTTTCCTTTGTTTGTTACGCCTTCATGAAGAGGGCATGGTAACTTAAGCTCTGTTCCAAAACATAGTAAGCTGCCTACTTGGGGAGCAATTTAGGGCACTTGTGGTCAGTGTGTCCTACAGGATTTAGTTTTTGAAGAATGGTCTCCATTCCCCCTTTCCAAACCCTGAAATTCAGCTTGGACTTGGTATAAAAGCAACAACAATATTGTTTCTAGCTGTTCTCCAAACAACCAAAGTTAAAATACCATTTATTACAATCTAAATACTGTAAATCTTTTGTGGATATGTATTACGCTTACTACACATTGTCATGTGAACAGCAAGTCAGTAATTGAACTGTTTTGTTTTGCTAAGCCTACATCCATGAATATTGGCATTGAAATTTTACTGTTGTTCTGTAAAATAAAATAATAATAGTAGTATGATAATAGTAATAATTATTATTACTTATTCTGTTTTTTTTATTTTTTTTATATTTTGTAGTACAATATTACTATATTACATAACTATATAAATATTTCTTTATTGATTTGTTTTTATAACTTAATAAAATCAAGTTATTATTATAGAAACATTGAATGTTCTATTTAAAAAAACTGACTGGCCTGAAACAGCTGAATTAAGAGTTTTTTGTTTGTTTTTAACTGTTTTTAAAAAAGTATTGGGTTTTTCCTTAAATCCTCATGCTAAAATGTAACATATGTAGTACATCCATCATAGTGGAATCAGTTGAGATATAGATAAAAGGCATATACTTCAGTGTAATTAGTTATTGTGTGATCTTAAATATTTAAGGGTGATTCTCCAAAATCTGTATTTTCTGCAAGCTTTTTTCAAGATAAATATAGATGTCTTTCCAAAAAAAGGACTCCAAAAGGAAACACCAAAAGGACACCAAAGAACCAAATGATATAAGGAGCCCATATAAGCACATATGAAAGAAAAAAAAAAAAAATCAGAATTGTATAGGATGTGTACAGTGCAACAGCAAATAGCTTTTTTATATTTTAGAGAAGTCAAGTTGCGATACTGAACAGGGCCACATGGAGATGCCAAAAAAACCCTAAACCAACCGCCTGCTGACTGCATATATCTACTACAGTACACGGATCCATTCAGAATAACTAAACGGCAACATACACATGACAATGTCATGTGAAATACACATGATACACATCAAAACATTATCAAGAATGTGTGTGGAAACAACGTGAATGTACGGAAATGTCTGTGCATAAATACAATGTGCGATCAGTGCGTTAAGAGCACTCACACGCATTATTATAACGGACTCACGAGTGCTTACAGTACTGTACAATTCCTGTACGCCACAGCAATCGTCTTTACCTTGATTGCAGTCTTCATCTATCAAAACTTTACTAGCGAGACTGGTTATCCAGTCGAGAAACCGTAGTTTGCATCTCATCTGGCCATACAGCGGTATGTGTTGACAACCCAATCAGTCTGTACTTCACACAGCGCAACGTGTGAGGGCTCGCACTCTTCAGAGACAATCACAGAATATAACAGAGCTCGTGTTTAAAAGCGAAACACAATGGAATGAATAATTCACTGAAAACGCAAAGCGAGTCTCTGTTCTCTCTGCAATCTCAGATGTAATCAGCCTGGTTTCCTTTATATAAGCGCTGTTTTGGACCTTATGTTGAAATGCATTCGCTGACTGGATCATTGGACTAAAAACTAATATATATGTTAAAACTATATTATTATTAATACATATAATTGATGGACTTTAAAAAAAATTTTTTTTACTAACATTGATTAGTAAGGCAAAGTCGTTAGCACAATGCTAGAATTCCTCCATCCTGTTATCTGTTTTGTAGCTGAATAGTCTTGCCAAAATCCAGGTTTCATTTGTAGACTGTATGTCCCAGCATCTGGCCCCTCCTCTAATCCCACTTATCACCACAACACATACTCACATACTTTAATTCCTTTGTCACCAGTCTCCCTGTTTGTTGTTCAGGGAAGTATGTCAATGTGACACATTTAGCCCCTCTGACCAGGACTAAAACGTTACTTGCAAGGGAAGCCCATGTTTGGCTATTGCGGCTGTCTTTTGATGTCCGTCAATGCCTGTTCCCTCCTTTATCCACAGAGCTGCTTCTCTTCGTCTGCCTCTACCCGACCCATACAAAGCTTAATCATTAAGCTTTCCATTCTTAGTTTTTTTTGCTTTTGCCTTTTGCACACAATAAATCCTTTCACAAGCAATGCGGCAACCACACGTCTCTGTGCACGCTCAAGATGAGTGGACGTTTATGGATGAGAGCGGAAAATATAAAAGGCCGCCTCCATGTTGTATTTCCTCTCTCTCTCTCTTCCTCCTCCACTTTCATGGTGGCTGTGACCAAGCATGCAACTGCGCCCCCTTGAGTCGATGCGTAGTCACTTTACCCTGTTTGTTGTTTCTACAAAGGTCGAGCACTGTTATTGGACGCGGTTTTACCACACAATCTTCACTTCCCCTCCCATGTCTTACAAAGGACATGTTCAAACACTGATTTCTTTTTCCTTTTAGGGCTAAGAAAACTTTACCCAAACCAACATGTTGAAGCACAAACCTGATCTTTAGTTGTTTATCTATTTAAAAGGAAAGTAACAAGTTATTTTATGTATAGTAGTCCTGTTAACTGAAACCCTTGATGTCTGCAAGAGTGATATCATGCCTCAGGGCCAACCATGGCCTCATCTTTGTTTTATGAATCATAGTTACTCTTTTAAAAGTCACATCCTGTTTACAATACTAGCTGTAATGACCCAGGTTTCGTAATATGTGCCCTGTCTGTGTGTAGTGTCTATGAATGTGCCCCATCACGTTTTTATTGCTCCGTTATATCTAGTGTAAAGTTGATTGTCAAACTTTAAAAGTGATTTTTTTTCCCTCTGTCTTTTTGCAGGCCTTGTGGATGCACTTAGATGTGTGCAATGAGTGCTGTGGCTGACATGCCTCAGTGTTTTGGATTGCTGTGTTCTGGACTCAGTAGGACAAGAGACTCCCAGCACAGCACGTCATGAGCTTAGTCATCCCAGTAGGGGTGGACACGGCAAACACCTCGTACCTGGACATGGCTGCAGGCTCAGAGTGAGTTTCTCTCTTTCTCTCTGTGTCCTTTCATATTGACTCATCACTACCGTTCATTTCATTTTGTTCATTCTCTGGTTGCATCAGCAGAGAGAAACAGATTTTTCCACCAACCACTTCCGTTCTCTCTTCAATCTGCTTCTTTCTCATCAGAAACATGCTCTGCTGCTACGGCATCCCCATAGAAAAAGAAATGATTTTTCAGTTGTAAGAATTACAGAACCTCAGACACTTCTGAGACGGACAGTACACACAGGGCATTAACATACAGACATCTGTTTCCACATCTCACTGAGAGAAAATGCAGGAAAACGTCTCTCACATATGCATTGGTTCCTCCTCATCCCCTTCCTTCCCCTCACCCATCCTTCCCTTCACTCAGCTCACTCAGAATGGTCAATAGTAGAATATAATGTTCTACATGAATGCAGGTGACATTTACAGTTATGTTTGGTATTATTTGAATAGTCTCAGGGCGTCTGGTACAATGGTCTCATTCTTACAAGTAAACTAATAGGTGATACAGATCCTAAAAGAGTTTAGAGATATTTACATTTTCATTTAGCAGACGCTTTTATCCAAAGCGACTTACAAATGAGGGACTATATAAAAGCACCGTTAAAAAAATAACAAAAGAGAAACAAATATATAAGTGCAAATGAACAAGTCTGGTAGCCTTAAACGCAGTAAAGTCACGTAGCAATGTGTGTGTGTGTGGTGGTGTATATATTAGAGTATTATGATATATATTCACACACACATATACACACACATACAAACAAAGAAAAACAAGTAGATAGAGAAAATAGAAACCTAGTGTTTGTTTTTTGTTGTTGTATTTAAAGAAATAAAAAAGAATAAATAAGATTAAAATAGAATAGAAGTGTTAGCGTTAGAGGGGCAAATATAAAGGTGGAACAGATGTGTTTTTAGTCAGTCTGAAGATGGCTAAGAACTCAGCTGCTCGGATTGAGTTGGCCAGGTCATTCCACCAGGAGGGAACAGTTAATGAAAAAGTCTGTGAAAGTGATTTGGCTCACTATAGAGGGTGTGCCGTTTCCCAGTGTCTTTCATGCAAATTACTTTGTCCCAAAAGGTGTTAACTCTACTTGATCAATGCAAATTTCAAGTGTGAATTTCTGTATCAATTTTCGGGGGATGATTGTCTGTCCGTAAGGTATATAAGGAAAAACTACAGAAGCTCCCAGGGGCGATTTTCTGCAGTCAGAATGAGCCCATAGTATGAAGTGTGTCCAGTTTGGTTTTACTTTCCTTAGTTTGTGCTTAAACTAATAATAACTTTGCGTGCTGAAAAGACCGAACACGCAAGAAACCTTCAGCCACCACTGGATACCTTCCTTGGGCCAAGTGCGTGGTCCTTACAAAGTAATTACACAGTGGAACATAAGTTATGTAGCAGTTGGTCTTTTCCAAACAATGGAAGTGGATGAGGACTGTCGAATGTCGAGCTCCAAAACTGACAATAAAGCACAATAAAAGTTATCTGTATGACTTATGCACCCCAAGTCTTCTGAAAACATGTATACCTTTGTGTGAGGAATGGAATTTTGTACACAATTTGTAAGGGGAAAAAAACAACAAGAGGTTGAGCCAGTGAGACCATTTTAATTTTTTTGGTCTACTGTGCCTAGAAGAAAATTAATTTTTTTTATTTATTGCTACATCTTGTTAGTTTCAGTGCAGGAAACGCAGGTGTTAAACGTCTAATAGATTTGACCACACGTGCCGTACAGCAGAGCCCTCCCCTCTGCAGCATGCGCTTGAATGAAAGCAGTGCGTTTCTCTTTAAATGCGGAGCTCCGTCCCATTGCCTTGTCACTTTGTGTTGCCATGGCGCTCTCCCCTGCACTGCGCAGGGCCTGTTGTCATAGGGACCGGCTGAGTGACAGCTGGGCCCTGGAGCTTTAGCCTGCTTAAGAGGCCTTGCTGCCACGTAGCTTTACGTCCGTCTGGGTTTTAGTGTCTTTCGGGCGTCCTTACGCCTGTCTGCATACGCAGATTTATTCCACAAGGCTATAACAAGCTTTAGTAAAGATCTCTGCCACTAAATGGGAAACGCCACATACAGAAAATAAATGTTACGTTGTTTATCTCTGGGTGGTCTTATGTGGTGGTTTCCACATCGCCAGATCTCGTCCGAGCGTGACATGTCTCCTACGGGGTTTTTTGCTTGTTCCTGACATTACTTCTCAGTCAGGGTCAGCCCACCCCGGGCCTGCGGCAGAGGTTGTCATGGTTACCAGGCATTGTGCATCACTGTGATGTCAACAGACAGTCCGTTAAAATGCCATTGGACCTGAAACGGCTGCTGTAATCCCTCTAAACCTCATCTAGCCCTAGACGGACACTGCTTTGTGCTTCGAGTGGTTTACGCTAAAATGACGCGTGTAACCTTGTGTCTTTTCATGTCTATGGATGTAATGGCAACCCTCTACTCACACCTTGGCAATATAATCGCCGTTGGCTAGTAAATTTTTTAGTTTGAGACCAGACTGATATACACACACACATACATGCATATATGTTCGTGTATATATAGTATATTAGGGATGGGAAGATTCCCAGATTCGCTCGGTGCATTGGCATAAAAAGTTAACAATGCGATGCATCAGTTTAAAAAGTGTGCATCGGCTACAAGGTGGCATTTATATCACGATGCATCATTCTAACATATTTGCATCGGTAAAAACCGATTTATTTATTTATAATGACTTGGGAGTGGCTATACTTTTATTATTTAGAACGTGACCACTAATCTGTCACCAATATTTTATATGTAGATTGCTTTCTCCTCTCTGTTTATCAAGCACGCTCTCTCATCACTGCTGCTGCTGCCGGGAATATGACGCATCACAACACCACGGAGACCCGAGGAAAAACTGGGATTAAAGTCCAAAACCTGACTTGAAATAACCTAACAAATCAATCGGGGGTAAAGCGGTTCCATTAACGACAAATTAAATTCACAAAATCTCACTTATTTGTGCATACTTATTCTTAAGCAGATCTTAATGTTAATCATGGATCAAATCGATCCACCATGGCAAACAGCGAATATATCTGTGCTGTTTAACGCATTTGAGACGTTGTGTTTTCCTCAGTGCATTACTGACACGTCACAGGTATATTTTTCACATGTAAATATTAGAAAGTCATGCAAATATCCATTTTGCTGTCAGGAGTGGGCGAGGCACACGAGAGCATCTGCGCGCATGCACGCTAAACAGACAGAGCGCAATCGAATACGAGCGCAATAATTCTGTGTAAAATATACATTTTGCTAAAAAAATGCATTTTGTTTTTTGACATTAAATG
This sequence comes from Sinocyclocheilus anophthalmus, assembly GCA_018155175.1. NCBI lineage: Eukaryota > Metazoa > Chordata > Actinopteri > Cypriniformes > Cyprinidae > Sinocyclocheilus > Sinocyclocheilus anophthalmus. The sequence continues at coordinate 27,514 of JADLZN010000536.1, forward strand.
TGTCTTTTGTAGAATTTTAACTCTACATATAAGTGTATTTTTATGATATCAGTAACTGTAAAGGGACTATTGTAAAAGGTAAGCTCGTCGGCTACAGGACTAATTTAGGACTGATACAGTACTGATTTAAAGAGCAATTTTGTTCTAATGTTCTGCTATCTGTTCTGCAAACTATAAAAAGTACCGCTGTAATAAAACCAGAGAGAAAGGCTGCATGGCTAGAAACTGTAAAAAAATAAATAAAAAAAAAGTCAAATAATAGTATGTGAGACAGTGGTAATATCATTGTGTTCCTGTTGGTCAGTGTTAGAGGAGCTTAGCTTAGCCTGACAGTTAGCCTACTTTAGACCAGGTTAGTTTCCCAGCATAAGTTGCCACAGTGACTAAGCTTGGTCTAGGCCTATGTTAAATTTGCTTTATGGAACCAAATCATTTGACAATAAGTCAGACTAACTGAAATAAGCCTGGCTTATTTGGTTAACTTGTTTTATGAAACAGGCTCCAGGCAGTAAAAGTGATCAATTTTTTCTCCATTGCGTTCATATGGCACTCGCATCGCATTGGGTTGAATCGAAAATAGGATAGAACTGCATCGCATAGGGGTGAATCATAGTGGCACGCATCGTTTAGTGATTCATATGTATTTTAATGTATCGATTCGTTTGGCTATGCACGAGACTGGCCATGTTGTATCGTATCGGACTCGCAGTCATGAGAGATACATCCCTAATATATATATATATATATTCCACCATATCAGCTTATCTTCGTAAAATGGCGCAGCTTCTTAAATCTTAGCTTCTTACACCGTGTCTACGCTGGACGTGACGGTTGTCGTGTCGCGCCACAACAGCTAAAGTCTGTCTGCACTGACAATCATTTGAAATTTGTGTCAGCACGCCATAAATAGAACGAGGCATCAGTTTAATGTCGGGTTTTGTCACGCCGCTTATCCCAGGTTGTAGATCCGCACCACAATAGGTTTCTATTGTATTTGTCACATCGCGCCGATCGGCGTCGGTTTGTGTAGACACGGTGTTAATCAGTCAATCAAGCATTATATTATGATATTATGACAATTAAGCACTATTTAATGATAGAACTAATGATTAGAACTAAAACTTGGTAACCATGTATGAATGCATATTAGTAAATTTAACTGAACTTCGGACTGGTGGTGAGCTTTAGATATTGTGGTCATTAGGTTCGGTAAAAAAAAAAAAAAAAAGATAATAGTAATATATAATAATAATAACTAATAGTAATTATTAAAAGATAATACTACTACTAATTCCACTACTAATAACAATGCACTAAGGATTGATTAGCTGCTGGGTTCATGAAAATTAATCACGTTGTCAGCGTTCACTCGAATTGATTTGCTGAAATCAAAACAGGGATGGTAATAGATGAGCGCCAGCCAATGAGATTGCCATTTGCGCATTAGAAAACCCGGCAGTTCTTAAAAGCTGAAAAATTCCAAAGGAACTCTGTTATTTTGACAGGAAAATACAACAAAAGAATATGGTTTACATGTAGCGTGTCAATTCTGCATGCTATGTAAGACTCTCTCTCTTTGCATGTGTGAGAAACAGCGCTATCAGCAAAGCGACGGCGAGTCGTGCGCCTCCACACTAGAGTTTACGGTATGTCAAATACTGCTGCGCTGCACCTTTCACCTTTTCTACCAGAGTGTTTAGCGAGTGAAAATATATCTGTGCTAAATTTATATTTAGCCTCCAACTCACACTGGAGAGTAAAACCTGAGAATTTATTAGCAATTGGCTAACATTAGACATCATTTAGTCACCCAGAGTAAGATTTAGTCGCAAATGCGAGTGATTTACTCGCAATGTAGAGGGTTGATTGGGAGGCCCCTAAACTGAGCTGCTACTTTTTCTGTGCCCTATCTGTTTCCCCACTCTCTGTCAACAGGTGTGTGTGTGTGTGTGTGAATTGTGTCTATTCCATATTAAGCTGTCTCTGGAGTGGTGGGCTATGATTAGCACATGCATACCCGTTACATTTAATTGGAGCTTCAATTACAGCACCACACACACTGTTCTCTGCCTTTTCCATCTCTCATGTGTTTTCTCTCTGTGATCAGTTCTGTACAAATGTTTTTTTTTTGTTTTTTGTTTTTTGTTTGACGCAATGTATAACAACATGGTGTGCTGTGATGATATTTCCATATTAAGATGTTATTTAATTACGGCATTCAACCTTATGCTGTTTAACGGCAAAACATTTTCACAGGTCTCAATATGAGATATAATTTCAATATATACTCTTATTTAGACTTGATGGCCATAATGAAAGGGACAATGGATCAATTTACCTCAGATCTTGAAAATAAACTAAAGGAAACATAAATTGGTCAAACGGTTTTGTATTTGTTTTGTTTTTTGTGATGATTCTATGACAGATTGGAGGATGTAGCCTATTTTGGAATAATGTTAAAAAAATGGTTAACCAATTAATCAAAGGTTCATTGCAAGTAGGGACAGTTAGTGTGAGCTTGTGGAGAGAGCCCACTTGCACTTTCGATTGCCTGTAATTGATTTTGTCGTGTCTTGTAGAATTGTAATTTCTGGTGTGGGCTAGGCTTGCCACGATAGACGGTGTCAAGCCGCAACACCGGTTATGTCACTTGCCCACCGCGACACCCGACCCATACGTGTTTGATTTTTTATAGTAATAAAAATAATTTCGTTCAGTTAAAGGAACAGACACTACAATTAAAAACTGAATGCGGCTGCTCAATGCAGCGTGCTGAACGACAGTCGCATCACAGGTCAGATTTCATTTATTCAGTGAGGAGTCGACCTGACGTACAAGAAGAGTGAGGTGAGACAGGAAAGACGATGGCGGATGATTTAGTTTCGAAACTAGATGCAAAAGCGCCTGTTTGGTAATATTGTGGATTTTGAAAAACCTGTTGACTTTTGCCGTTTATCTGATTTTGTAAGGTGATTTTGTAAGTTTTTTTAAAACATTCGTTTCTTATTTAATTGTTCCACATTGTTTGCTGATTTTTACATTATTTAAACATTGTCATTTATTTATTTTTCCAAAAGATGTATGATGTAAATCGTTTTGCTAATAAACGTTCTGTGTTTCTTATTTATTTGGTTATATATTATACATGTTTACTTAGCCTATTTCCAGTTTTGTATACCTATTTAAACTTTATATAAGTTATTTGTTATTTTATATTAGGCATAGCCTGCCCTATAGCATGGTGTATTTTTATTTGTTTTGTTAATAAAAGTTCTGTTTTATATATAGGCTAAGTGAGTTTGACGTTGTATTTTGTTGTTGCATTCAAGCCGAATTGCCACTAATTCGAAAGTGAAAGTAAAATGCGCACGGCGCTTTTAAGCTATTTAAAAGCGAAGGAAAAGAGGGGAAATTCAAACGAACTAAAAACGAACAATTGCTTTACGCCGAATTGCCGCTATTTGAAAGTGAAAGTAAAATGCGCACGCAGATTTTACACGCTATTTAAAAGTGAAGGAAAGCGAGGAAAAGAGGGAACGCCCCGCCCCCGCGGTGATACTGGTATTATCGGTGTTGTCACACGTTGATTAACCGGTGGGAAAATTTTCTCACCATCACAACTCTAGTGTGGACACAAAATCTTATCGCGTTGGGACTGGTTAGGACCGGGTGTTAAAGGTGAAGTGTGCAATTTCTGCACTGATTGATCACCAAACTAAATTGAGAAAACTGACTTTTAGTTTGATTCAGAATAATGTTTGGGAACCATTAACAGAACTGAGTGTCATAATATTTTATGTGATCAAAATGTTGTTTTTTAATGCTGCGTTTATGGGTAATTAAAAAAATTTTTTTCAATCTGTCAAACCTCTCTTTGCATTTGCATCTATTCAAACACCTTCTCTTTGTCTCCTTTTGACTCGCTGCCTGTTTAATGTCCTCCTCCTAACCCTGCTGAGAGAGGCAACTGTTTTTTTAGTAAAGACACTATAGTTTATTGTCATCGATGCACAGCTTGTCACCTGTCCCGCGTTGATAATCTTATCGCTAAACCCACACCGCAATGTAAAAGCATCAATAAAAACTGCTAATCATTAATCGCCTGCCTGGAAGGGCCATTTCTTCTTATGAGCTCTTGTTCTCATTTGACTTGTGGCAAACCCGCCCCACCCTCTCGCTTCCTCTCACGGGGTCCGCCCCTCAGCAGTTCACACACTTACTTTGTGCGTTGGCTGCAACGCCCCCCTGCATCCGGCAGTGTGCGTGTGAGGGTCGGCGCCCCAGCCCGAGGGAATGTGCCCGCCGGCAGCGTACGGGTTCTTCCCTTTGTTGCGGCACGCCGTCCCGCACTGAAGAGCCGACACCGTGGGCCTGTCCCCCAACCCTGGCCAAAAACAACCGACGACCAACCACAAACCGCGCGCAACAAAGCATAAAACACAGTAGCTGTTGTTGTTGAGGCTTCGTGTTTCAGTGCCCGACCCTAGCTTTCTGTAGGTTGACCACACCACCCCGCTTTTATACGTCATCTGCTTCTATCTTCGGACCCTGTCATACGATTAGCCGTCACGCTCTGCAGACACACAATGACTTGTAATTCTGTCTCGGATACCCCAAGGACAAAAGCAAACCAAAGGGCCCCACCCTTTCGCTGCCGAGACCCCCCCCCACCAATCCAAGTGTCGTAATATGCAAATCCTACATGCTTGTTACCTGTGAGTGCCACATTCCGGTTGCAGGTTAAGACCGCAATTCTTCCGTATATGGCATCCCAGCCCCATCACTGCCCTGACTTGTTTTGTGTGGGGCCCACCCAAAATGCTGTATTTTATATATGCGCTTAGAAATCGATCTGGACGTGGTTACATCTTTCTCCTGTAAGCTCCTTTTTAGGCACAAATATAAAATGATGCACACCATAACACAGGTCTAATTTGAAAACACAGCCCCCCGCTTTACTAACACCCAAAAACACACTCACTGCCCCCATTTATGGGACTTTAATATACAAAAAATCTTCTTCCATTCATTTAATTCGCTTCTAATAACACATAGAAGCTAGGGTCCTTTCATTTGGCATGTTTGTGTGGTCCAGATAGGGTTTGGGGTTTGTGACAGACTTTATTGTGAGATTACAGAGAAGTGTGATCCTGTTATTTCACTTTCTACAAGCTGCGTCCCGCCAGCTGAGGGCATGACATGACACACACACACACAAACACGTGTGTACAGATAGCAGGTCACTACTGAGGTCTTTGGTGTTCTGTGTCATGCTAAAATATGCAATAACTGGTGCAAACACAACCGTTGATTCGTTGGTGAATAAACTTCTCCTTGCAACCCAGCAAGCTTTGTTAATCTTCCATCTTCGTTTCCCCTTTGTTTCACTGCTGTCAAACCTGTTTTTTTTTTCATATACTTAACACGCCTAGTTAAACTTGTTCCTCATTCTGGCCACTTTTTTTTTTCCCTGTGTGTGTAGACCAGAATCTGTGGAAGCCAAAGCCACACAAACATGTGGTAGTAGGGCAACCCGTCCAAGTACCGTGACACCCTGATTACGCAGCAGCTCCCACCACGCCACGGTATAAACGAAGTTCGAATTACGAACACAACCGTGAGTGTCGTCCCCCAGCAAAACACGGCACACACCTTCCTGCCCTTACATTGTTGACCTGCTTATCATCATTCTGTGTTATCTGATCATGCATTCACTTCTTTACTTTCTGATGGTTCTTTGGCAGGACCACAATTATGGGGCTCGACCCCCACCCACCCCGCCGGCATCCCCGCCTCCCTCGGTGCTGATCCGGCCGGGCGAGAGTTTGTTTGTGTCCGGGGGTCGGCCAGGCGAGAACTTGTTTGTGCCTGGCGGCCAGGACGAGGCGTCGCGTGGCACCACGCTCAGCACCTCGGAAGACGGCAGCTACGGTGCTGACATCACACGCTGCATTTGCGGCTTCACCCATGACGATGGCTACATGATCTGCTGCGATAAGTGCAGGTGGGACCACACACATTGATGCCAATTTGACATGTCCAAACCATGTCCACATATGTAATTACAGCATTCATGTCTGTGTCAAAACCTGCTGAGGTGCTTATCTGTCTTAAGCTGTCTAAAATGCTTTATTGATGTGGAGCTCACTAGTTCTTGAGACGAGGCCTGGTTTAAAGAATCATGTAGGCTATATTACAACCAGTGGGTCCTAGACAGAGTCAGACATTAAGATGGCAAAGATGCCACAAAGAGTGACAAACGTGTCCCAGATTTAAATGTAGGGTAGATGTAATGAAATTATGCAATTAAATGTTTTTAATGTAGTAATGATATTTCAGAAAAGGTAGAGATCTGTCAAAAATATACAGGGACATAGATGCCCTAGATATGCTCTTAGATGTAGGGTAAAAATATTAATGTTGTATGTGTTTTTTTATACTTGCATAAAAAGTAGCAAGGACACATTAAATTTATCAAAAGTGATAGTAAAGATATTTATAATGTTACACAAGATTTTAAAGGGGTCATATGATGTTGCTAAAAAGAACATTTATTTTGTGTATTTGGTGTAATGAAATGTGTTTATGCGGTTTTTAAGGTTAAAACACACATTCTTTTCCACATATTGTACATTATTTTTTCTCCTCTATGCACCTCCTTTCTGAAACGCGTCGATTTTTACAAAGCTCATCTGTCTGAAAAGCGAGGTGTGCTCTGATTGGCCGAATACCTCAAGCGTGTGACGGAAATGTTATGCCCCTTACCATACTGTGATGCCGTGTGTCGGCCGGAGCGACGAGACGAAAGCATTAAAACCCATTATAAACGAAGCATTCGTTGCATCCAGTGAGGACATAATTACTGATTATAACGACTTGTATACCTTTTTACGCGTTTTTATCGCGCCGCGTAAACATAAAACCATGTCTGCATTTGTGATCGGAGAAATGACAAACAAGCGCTACTCTACACTGCTCAAAACTCACGTTTGAATCGTCAGTGGCAAATCTTTAAATATGAATACGTAACGTTAAGTCTGTGTGTCAGAACAGCGGCATTGTGTCTACTCTACCAGGATCAGGAAACAGTCCTCCATTAAAATGTGCTGCACACATCTGAATAATTCGGTTGAAGTGTTCTGGAACAGTGATGTAAATAAAACTTAACCACTGATTTCTATTCGTGTCCTCTTTTGGAAGGCCAAACAAAGTAGTTCGCTTTCAAAATGAAATGCAGCGTCTCCACGGCATGGCGGCGGCAACAACAATAATACTACAGCTTCTTTCTTTGCGTGACATGTGGACGGTGTTCTGCAAAACTTCCCAAACAGGGACGGGGGGCGCGTTGTTTGAACGAGGGTTTTAGGAGGGCGAGGACCAGTCTAAACTGATATAAAGAATATCTCTTTGGGGTTGAGACTTTAGTCTTTGCAACTTCAGGGATCTTATCTATTCACGAACAGCTTGTAACACTCCAAAGAGAAAACTTGAAATTGCATCATATGACCCCTTTAAGTAAATGCTGTTGTTTCTATTTAAGAAACAATATGTAAGTTTTCACCGCTAGAGGGTTCAAAATAAACAAATAGACAAAGGATAGTTTGATGACGGATTGAAGGCGCAGGAGAACGAGTGGGTGATGTGTCGTTTTACATCCAGAAGGATGTCAAATCATGTTTACGGTTGTATGATTCATTTATTTTTTTTATATCATGTCATTCTAAAGTTATTCAAACAGCGATAAATTATATAGAGGAAAGCGAACAAAGAACATTTAACGTTACATGGTCAAAGAACAGTATGCCTGACTTCCGTCTAGCGTGAGTTTAAGCACTCTCAAAAAACTCTCTTATTAAGCAGTAAGCGGTCTTACTATACACGTTGTGAAATGAATCTCTTACTTGCATAGTATGTACATCTGCACTTGTTGTTTATGATGAGAGAATCCTCAAGAACAGAATTCAGTCAGCGAGCACGTGCACTGAACAAAACACCTGCGTTTCAGCCATGACTCATCTGAACTCCTCTGATTGCCGCCTCGCGTAATAAAACTCAACAGACTCGTGTTGTGTTGCGTTCTAATGCGAGAACTGTTTTAAAACGCGCGACAAAGTCTGGGTGCAAATAATAGAGATTTAATTTTATGCTGCAGTCAAACAGTTGTCATTTAAATGTTCATTAGTTTATGCCGCCGCTATTTGGCCAAAACCCAGTGTTGCATAGTTTTACAAGCAGAGAAAACGATAGCGTGGATATTAAGTAATTGATAGGCAGACAATGACCGGACGAGCATAATTAAATGTGGAATTCTTGGATTACAATCCTGGAACTTTTGTGGATAACTAAGTGCCAACGCATGGAAATCGTTAGAACCATGTGCAAGGGTTTTGTGATATTTTTACGAAAATCTTACCATATTGTGCCTTTAAAGAACCAAATCAGCATTAGAATGATTTCTGAAGGATCATGTGACAGTGTAGACTTGAGTAATGGCTGCTGAAAATTCAGCTTTAAATTACAGGAATAAATTACATTTTAAAATGCATAAAAATAGAAAACAGTTATTTTAAATTGTGATAAAATACCACAATATTACTGTTTTTACTGTATTTTTGATCAAATAAATGCAGCCTTGGTGAGCGCTCATCTTCTTTCAAAAACATAAAAAAGAAATCTTTCCAATTCCAATCTTTAGAACAGTAGTGTATGTACTATTACAATATTAAATTTTTGCAAAATATTATTTTATATGTTGTACTATTCTTTTCTTGATTAGTTCCGAGCTATGTTATCGAACATAGTTACCAGCCATTATTTTAAATGCATTTCAGTAAATATTACAATGTTTTAATATTTTGTACATCATTTACAGATACTTTGTATGTTAATTTTGAATTAATTTCATGGCTAATATCAATAATTGTTCAGAAATATTAAGTCAAGTATTTGACATAATTGGATGGGAAGCTGTGTGTTTTTACACAAAATTATTTCAGGCCAGGTATTTTTTTTTTATTACAATTGTTATAATTTTAATTATTTTGGTTGTAGCTTTACTCTGTTAAAATACTACAGATGGTTTTACTCAGCGTTACCCGTTTTCTGTCCCATTCATTTGATAAGATCCCGTTCTTTGTTTGTGAGATTAGTGCTATTAAAAATACATGTAACAGTGCTGGGAATTCAGAGTGCAGATGAAAACTTACTGTTGATATAGGCTCAGACAGTTGATTGAGTGTTTGAATAGTAGGATCTGTCAGTCGCTTTGATCACAGTCAAATAATACCAAGAATTGAAATGGTTTAAAACATTTCTCCTCACTCGTAACTCTCTCTGTGTATTAGTGTGTGGCAGCACATAGACTGCATGGGGATCGACCGGCAGCACATTCCCGAGACCTACCTGTGTGAACGCTGTCAGCCACGCATCCTGGACCGAGAGCACGCCATCCTACTGCAAACCAGGAAGAGAGAGAACATGTCTGGTGAGTTTTTTTCATGCATACACACAAACAAACACACCCATAGACACGTTCAACCTCTCCCACAGAAACAATGCCACTACTGCTTTTTCCCACAGTTCAGCTGCAGATAAGCATCTTTACAGTCTGAAGACTTTACACTATACAGGATCGTATGAGCTTTTGTATAATGTGAAATATATATCTGACCCTCCTGAAATCTATACCGGCAATTCTATAAGAAGCTCTCTGTGTAGTGATCAAGTGAAGTCAATAATTGCTAGATATTTCTTAAAGGGGTCATATGATGTGATTTAAATTTTTCCTTTCTCTTTGGAGTGTTACAAGCTCTTGGTGCATAAAGAATATCTGGGAAGTTGCAAAGACTAAAATCTTAAATTTAAAGAGATATTCTTTATAAAAGTTAGAGTCAACCACACCTACCTAAAACGACTCATTCTAACACGCCCCCACATACCTACATCACTATGTGGAAATATTTGCATAACACCGCCCAAATGTATACGCAAAGAAATAAGGTGTAACTTTTATTCTCACTGTATTATTGTTGCTGCCGCCATGTCGAGAAGACGCTGTGTTTCATTGTGAAAGCGAAACTACTTTGTTTGAACTTCCAAAAGAGGACGATATCCGCTTCAGCATGCCTGGAGCTGATCCGTGCTGGTTGCGGAGAGATACATCACTTTGCGCTGTTGATCGTACCGATCAGCTTTTCCACCGGACGAAGCGGAGCCCAGCCCCCGGGGTCGTCACATTGGTTGGGCCCGTCAAGCCCCTCCGGACGCTCCTTCGGGTCTGATCCCCGCCTCTCTCTCTGCTCACTCAAGGCGCGCCGCCGTTCCGCACTTTAATCATCCCCCTCCTCTGCTCACTGTAAGGCCGCCGGTGTTGTTTGTTTCGTTGTGAAAGCGAAACTATTTGTTTGTCCTTCCAAAAATGGACACACTAGAAATCAGTGGTTAAGTTGTATAAGTTGAACAACACTGTTCCAGAACAGTTCAACCAAAAATAGTCATTCATGTGTGCCCTTTCAACCTGTTATGGATGACTGTTTCCTGATGCTGGGAGAGTAGACTTCAATGCCGGCTGTTCTGACTCAAAGATTGTAAGTACATCTTTGATATTTTTTTTTTAGAGTTTTTATATTTTATATATTTAAGCGAGTTTTTTGGGCAGTGTAGAGTATGGCTTGTTTGTCATTTCTCCGATCACAAAATGCAGACATGGTTTTATGTTTACACGGCACGGCGCGATGCAACGCAACGTGTAAATAGACAGTATAAGTCATTATAATCAGTTATTATGTCCCGACTGGATGCAACAAATGCCTCGTTATAATGGGTTTTAATGTTTTTGCATCATCGGTCCGGCCTGACAGGGCATCATCACAGTAGGGTAAGGGGCGTAACATTTCTGTCACAAGCTTGAGGTATTCAGCCAATCACAACCACTGGATAGCTGGCCAATCACAGCACATCTCGCTTTTCAGACCGATGAGCTTTGAATCGATGTGTTTCAGAAAGGCGGGGTTTAGAGGAGAAACAATAATGTACAGTATGTGGAAAATAATGTGTTTTTTGAATCTTAAACCGCATAAACACATTTCATTACACCAAATATACAAAATAATGTTTTTTTTTTTAGCAACATCATATGACCCCTTTAAGATTGAAAATAGCTGAGCTCTCTGCCTCTACTGTCACCTGCTGGAAATGCTTGGGCATTACAGCTGCAGCTTGATTCAATGTCAAAGTGCACTTTGAGGACAATGGCGTCTGTTTAAACTGCAGTGACTTTATATTTATGGTTGAGGGTTAAATGTCAGTTGTACTATAATGGTTTAGGGGTGAATTCAATGTACAAGCTTATGTACTGCGTGTTTTGTTGCAGACGGGGACACCAGTGCTACAGAAAGTGGAGATGAGGTTCCACTAGAGTTGTACACAGCGTTTCAGCACACCCCTACCAGCATCACACTCACGACAGCACGTCTCGGTAACAAACAGGCAGATAAGAAACGAAAGAAGAGTGGAGAAAAGGAGCCCCCGGCTACAACCAGGGCCAAGAAGGTCTGAATCACACAACAACCTAATGTAAATGTAAACATGACGTCAACCTAATGTAAATATGATGTCAACCTAATGTAAATGTAAGCATGACGTCAAAATTTAATTTTTGTGGAAACCATAATACTTTTTTTTTTTTTTTTTTTTGCAAGATTTTAATGTTGCAAGTCTATTTGGATTATTTTGTCTATTTAGATATTATATATGTAAATGTGTCATGTTATGGAACCAAAATCAATTACTTCACCTGCTTTGAAACATACAAGTCTGATTTCTGCTTGTGTTTGTCTTTCAGTCATTCCGTGAAGGCTCTAGAAAATCGTCTAGAGTAAAGGTGGGTACTCTGGAGCTATCCAAATTTACCCCCCAAATAACTATTCAAATGTGTGTTACGCATGCTTACACTGCTTGTTTACCATCTTGTGCATCTTCTGTCCTCAGGGCTCAGCTCCCGAGTGTGAGCCAACAGATCCTCCCTCACTTTGGGAGAATAAGATGAAGTCGTGGATGGAGCGCTATGAGGAAGCCAGCAGTAACCAGTACAGTGAAGAAGTGCAGATACTGCTAAGAGTAAAAGAAGCCAGAGATGGCAAAACGCTGGCCTACAATACACACACTGCAGCCTTCAAACCACCTGTTGAGGTATTAAATACTCACATATACAAATTCCACCACAATATTGGTCTGCACTTCTGGTGCGTTGTTTGTGGCTTCATACGACATGCTCATTGTGACTTTTTCTTCCCAGAGTCACGTACAGAAGAACAAGCGCATTCTTAAGGCTGTTCGGGATTTGGCTGCCGATTCGCTCATAATCGAGTACAGGGGGAAAGTCATGCTACGACAGCAATTTGAGGCCAATGGTTACTTCTTTAAGAGGTACTTGAAAGGACACTTTGTGCTTTTGAACATTAGTTTTGCTTCTGCATTTTTGTTTATAATTTTAATTTTTTATTTGCAGGCCGTACCCTTTTGTATTGTTCTACTCTAAGTTTGACGGGTTGGAAATGTGCGTGGACGCACGGAGTTTCGGCAACGAGGCCCGATTCATTCGTCGCTCCTGCACCCCCAACGCTGAGGTGCGCCACGTAATCGAGGACGGCATGCTGCATTTATACATTTACTCTCTGAGGTCCATCTCCAAAGGGAGTGAGATCACCATTGGCTTTGATTATGACTACGGCAGCTGGTAAGAACACGCACTAGGGCTGAGTATCCCCGATTACTGTGTGTGTGTGTGTGTGTGTGTGTGTGTGTAATGACTATTCTGTTTGAAATGTTTGATTCTGATTGCCGCAAAGCATCAGATAATTGTGTTTAAAATGGACCGTTCACACTTTTCTCACTACTTTTCCTGTTTCTCATCTTGTTTGCTAGTAAATATAAGGTGGACTGTGCGTGTGTGAAAGGCAATCAGGAATGCCCTGTGCTCAAGCATAACATGGAACCCACAGAGAATCTGGGCTCTAGCACACGACGGCGTGGCCGCAAGGACAAAGAACCGTCGCAGGACGAGAGCGGACAGAATCAGAACCTCACTATGGACTGTGACGGGCCCAAGGGGAAATCGCTCAATGACGGCAAACAGAGAAAACTCTCTCCACTCCGGCTTTCCATATCTAACAATCAGGTATGATAGACACGCACAGTCTCATACTTACCCACATAAGTACCATTTCATCTCACAAAATGAAAACACGCCTGTCTTCATCCATGAAAGGTAGTTTAATGCTTAATCTGATAAGCATTAAATAATTTAAGTCATGGTTTTACGAAGGTTATAGCAATGAGTAACAGAGATAATCTAGCGTTTTTGAAATATTCAGGGTTTTCTGAGAGTCTGGGTAAGGAGGTCCCTTGATCTATAAAGGTCAAAAAAAAATATTATCCAGGTGTATTAATCTGTGCATGATTCTTTCTTCGTTGGATAGTTTCAGTCATTCTAGTTCCTCTGTTAAATCCTCAGCCACTAAGTTCCTTCCTGGCCCGAATTACACAGATTATCCTAGGTCACCACAGAAAACAGTTTAAGTTTCAGACGAGGCAGTGAATTTGGGTGTTGCTCGTAGGTTCCCGTCTCAGTGTGCTGCGCAGCGTAGGTGGTACGAGATAACGAAACATCTGCTTGATGGCGGGAGTTTGTGGCAACGTGGGTAGAACACATAAGTGAAGGGTGCAAGAATCTACCCATGTAACTCCCTGCCATCCTGGTGTCATATATATCAGGACATCCCAGGAAGAGTGTTCAGCAATTCTGGCACAGTTAGAACAGAGGAATCCACTCCGATCTGTTTAGTAGTTGCATTGATGCACAGATTCTCATAAGTACAATCTGGTCTGTCTGACCCAAGATCTCGGCCACACTCGGCCCGAATCGACACTTCCCGCACTTTTCTCTCCCTCTCCTGGTCTGTAGCCAGGCGATGATAAAGGCCCTCTCCCCCTCTTGCAGGATCCTGAGTTAATAGAGGATCTAGAAGAGAAAACCTCCGTTAGCAATGAAGTAGAGATGGAGTCAGAGGAGCAGATTGCAGAAAGGAGGAGGAAGATGGTAAGTGCTTCCAGGGGAAAACGACCACTATGGCAATCACGGTCGCCGTGGAAACGCTATTGCCCCCACCCCCTGTCTTTTTCCCCTCCTTGTTCTGCCTCCTGGTGTGTGTGGTGATTTGGGCAGCTCCCAGAATGCTCCACCATTCCTTTCTTCCCCTCCACACCCTCTAAACCTCCCGCTAATTTTGCTGCTGCCGCCACCGCTTCTCTGTTCCTGTCGCTGTGTAGTTTAACCTCCTGAAGGATAGCGCGAGGGCACTCATCCTTGTTGCTTTGTTTTTCTTTTTCATACTTCATCTTTTATGGAGCCTCTTTGGTTCTCCATGATGAAATGTTAAGAGCTTTAACATGCAGTGCAGTGTTAACATGCAGTGTTTCATCTGCAGTCATTTCTCTCCTCTATCATGACTAAATGTCAAGACCATGTTAGTGAGAGATCATTCTTAAATGGAGGAACCTACTGAAGTACTACACAGTGTTTTAATTTACATGTTAATTAACATGGAACCCAATGTGGTGGTATTCTACTATATATTTGGTCCTCTGTTCCATTCTGAAGCACATTTACGTCCAATCAGACATCTATTCAACACTGCTGCTTACCAAAACTGAACAATCCTGAACAAAAACCGTGTTACTTTTTGCATCAAAAATATGTTAGGGTGTAAATTACAGAGTCAAACTCTTGACTGATTAAAAAAGGTCACGTAAAGTTGCAAAGATCCTCACATAGAATTGTTTTGAATAATGAAACTTGATTGAAACCCTAGTGACGCATGGACCAACAGGCTTGGAGCTTGCTGTCTGGTTGAATAATAGCTTTAGCTATTGGTTACATATTAGTTTAAGATCAACCATAGAGAGTGTAGTAACTCTCTCACTGAATATGTTTTATGTGAATGTTTTGGTGTGGTTATTACTGTGTGTGGTGCTTTTTTGTTTGCTTGCCATGACTGGTTAAAGGCAGGTGGAAAAATGTGTGGAAAAAACAGGCTCTGAAACCATTACACTTCCAAAACTTTCCTCAACAAACATTGTGAAGAAAATATAAATCACAACCATTCCTAAAATGCCTTACGATTAACAAAGCAGAAAAAAAGCTAACAGCTGTAAAAAAAAAAAAAAAATTCAGTTTTATCTGAATAAATTAATAGCAAGGTACCAGACTCTGGTACGTTATTAGTGGAAATTCCCCAAGCATTCCTCTCATTTTCTCTGCTGCAACAGGACAGACAAGCAATTCAAAGACAATTCTGATTTCCTGCCAATCTTATTTGAGTTCTCTAACACCCCTTTTCCACCATAATGGTACTGGCGCTTGGTCTGGGCATTTGAGAACCTCTCCTGGAACTGGTCCCCGTTAAGCCTATCAACAGACTACAATACTTACAACATGCTCTTAAACACGTTTTTGCTCAACAGCATGTATATTGCAGCAGACACTTCCCATATAGACCACTTTTTGCTGACAGTGTAGTTAAGAACTTTATGTGGTGAAGACATTATCTTGCCCCCTTGTTTCAGACGTTAGTGATTTCTGTTCAAGACAATTGTTCCCAGGCCAGAACCGGCACCTTTTGGTAAAAGAGGGGTATGTCCATTAATCACACAGTATGCCCATACTGAAGCTCTGAACCCCAACCACACTACCCAGACAGCAAGGACTAGGCTGATACATATGAATGTGTGCATGAGGGTGTGAGCAAACTAGAGTCCTGTGTGTGTTTGAACCCTGATGGCTGTCTCTTTCGGCACCATTCAGGGCGGCCCGGCAGAGGAGTCCCATCGTCACGGCGCAGGGGCTTCCTGCTGCAGAGCTCTGAGAAACAAGGAGGTAAACCTATCCCATCATATCATGAATGACACCCAACCCACCCCCTGCCTGTTACTGTACAGGAGAACCCACACACTAACCCCACTGTCCTGTGCTCACTGACCCCATGCTGGGGGGGGGGGTTGGTCTTATGTTTCCTCTTGACTAGAAGAGAAGTGTCCCATTTCTCTCTTTTCCCGCCTTTGCTGCTGGCTATGGCCTGCTGATTGTAGCTAGCTGGGATCCCAACTGTCAGCCAGAAATTAGACTCAACCTTTCTCTGTTGTCTTCTTTCCTTCGTTCTTTCTGTCCATCATTCACATAGACACGTGAAGAGAGGAAGATGGAGGCCATTCTGCAGGCATTTGCTCGTATGGAGAAAAGAGAAAAGCGGAGGGAGCAAGCGTTAGAAAGGATCGGCACCAAAGGGGAAGTTGGTGGACGCATCGAGATTAAGGAAGAGCCTCCTGCTACACCAGAGGCTGAATCTCCTGTCCTTTTACAGGTACATAAACTTCAATGATGTGCAAACATCACTAAATCAGTAGCGTGTTTTCTGCACAACTGATTCTGACTTGATTGACATTAAGTTGTAGACGAAAGTTACTTTTGGTCATATATGACTAAATAAAATGTGAACTGTTAATGTTACATGCATTTATTTGATCAGAAATACAGTAAAAAAGTGTAATATAGTGAGTTCAAAAGAACGTCATTGATTTAAAATGGAAATCTTTGAAGCATATAGAGGTTTTTCTGATGAAGGGACCTAAAACTAAAAGAAAGTGTATATAATAAGTATATATAATATTATTATATATTGTTCAATGTTTGGACCTTTAGCCCATGATAGAGGTAGTGAAGGAGGAGCCTTGTCTGAAGCCAGCAAAGGTGAGCCGGAACAAACAGAGGAAAAGCTTCTCGCGGAACCGCACACACATAGGACAGCAGAGGCGGAGAGCGCGAACGGTCAGCACCTGCTCTGACTTGCCGCCCAGTTCCCCTGGTGACGCTTCAGAGCCCTTAACAACAGAGACTCATGATGGAGAGACGCCCTCTGCCCCCGAGGCTGATGCTTCACCATCACATGACCCTGACACCAGCCCACCCCACAGCGGCTCACCTGCCCCGCCTTGCCGCAGTGGACAGAAGTACCCCAAAACTAAAAAGGTAGAATTCTTCACCCATAGCTTCCATAAAATGCGTTTCAAAGCAGTTTATTGTGCATTTTATAACTTGCATATTATCTTTCCCAGCAGCACTTAGTGAGCGAGTGGATGGGTGTTGACAAACAGGAGCGGGGAGCTTCTCGGACTCCGGAGCCTCCACCTGAGAGGCCGTTGCGGATCAGTAGTGATCCTGAGGTCTTGGCCACTCAGCTGAACTCTCTACCGGGCATGGCCTGCAGTTCACACGTCTACAGCACGCCTAAACACTACGTCCGCTTCTCCTCTCCTTTTCTGGCCAACCGTAGCCCCAGCACTCTGGGAGTGCCCACGGGGCGGCGGCGCTCAAGAGAAATGCCTGAAACATCACCTACCACTGGTTCCTGCAAGAAGGTAAAATTGCTGCATTATTCAGAGATGTCAGCAAGCATTATTGACTTTTGCCTCTCTCTGATTATAAAGTGATTGTTCTGGCGGATGATACTGCAGGGAAAATAATCCCATACATTTGAACTCAGATCCACTTTAATATTTACTTTCAAGTGTTCATATTTAGGCTAGCAAGTTTCTGGTCTAACTTCATATGTTTTGTGCAGCGCTGGCTGAAGCAAGCTTTAGAAGAGGAGGGCTCCACCAGCCCAGGTGAAGGACGCCCTTCTCTGCTGATGCCTAGTGATAGCCCTCTCAGCCCCTCTATAAACGGCGAGTCCCACAGCCCTTTACCTCTCAACGGCAGTTGCTCACTACCAGGTGGGACCATCAGTCCATGTCTGCTGCAAAATAAAAACTTAAAGCTTGTCTAAAGCAGTCCTTAGTCTTTCTTGGTCCATGTGCTTGCAGAGTTGCCTACCCCGTTGAAGAAAAGGCGCTTATGTTCACTCGATCCCTGTATGTCAGAGACTTCCACCCCATACGGGTCTCCTTGTGCCACCCCAACCCGAACAGAGTCAACAGAAGCACCAGGCACGCCACTGCTGCTTGCAACGCCTCCTCGACCACGACCAGAGGAACTCAGTACTGAGCCCTCAACACCCTTGCAGATTCCCAACCACCCTCTGCCACAAGAGGTATGTGTGTGTGTGTATGTGTATGTGGATATATCTATAATAATATGATATATATAATTAGGGATGTCAACGATTAATCGATGATCGATTAATTGTCGATAAGAGATGCAATCGATTAAAGCTATCGATGGTCGATTAAGCCGTTTAATTTTGGGCTGCGTGCGGCTCATGCGCAAAACACATGCGTGACAGTATGTAAAGCATAATCATTAGTCAAATTACAAATTAAAGCTTTAATGTGATTTAAAATTTAAAAGTACATTAAATAGAAAAAAAAAAAAAAAAAAAAAAAAAAAAAAAAAAACAACACAAAAGTTCTTAAAATGAAAGCAATAGAAATGTAGTAACTAAGTAATTTCCCCAGATAATTCTTTCATATCGGGCTCTGCGCTTTGCAGGGCTGCGGGACACAGGACAGATAGGCTATTCATTCCTACAACTTGTTAATTCGTTCCTACGACTTATTAATTTGTGGCCACTGTCCATGTTTCATTAATTTTGTTCCTTAACCCATGATTAACTAAAATGAGGGAAAACAAATTAATAAATCGAAACAAATTCTAAATTCATGGCCATGAAACCTTTCGTTCCCTTAGATGTGAAAACAGTGATTAAAAGTGAATGACAAGAAAATAAAACTGCGAAGTTAGAGGGTTCGGACGGTGAGGATTAGGAAAGAAACAATGCCTAAATATTATTGAATTTGTGGAAATTCGTGACCAACCGGCAAACCAGAACAAAGCCGCGTGAATGTAGGCTATATGGGCTCGAACGGCATCCAAAAGCATGGTCGCGATGTAAGATTTTCCAGCTAACCACTTAAATATATTTATAATATATATAATAATACGAAATATATGTGGCTTAAATAATTAAGCTAACAGATTTAAAACAGAAGTGTGGCGCGGCGCTCCATAAACAAGTTTTTTATGTTTCAGCTGTTCGATCGCGCCGGCACCTCACGTGCACACACCCCACATATTCAAGCAATTCAAACTTACATCGCAGTCTGTTCATTATCAAAATAAAATAGTCAACCAAACATATAAAAGGTTACACTGGTCAGTTTAAATAGACCGTAATATAGGCCTACCCGGTCCACTCTGCTGTTATGCCAAGGATTTTTTTGCTCATGTGAAGAGGATGATCTTTTCCGTCTATATGCGAATAAGTGTAAAGTACAAGCCTAGTTTACATAATAAATAATAGTTTAACATTCAAATACATTGCGAATATGGAAACATTTGGATTTGTGCCAAATGAGACGTGAGCAATAACCTCCAAATACATCTAGCCAAACCCGCGCTCGCTCCGTCTCGTATGCACGCAAGCATGCACTGTCACGATCTAATGCACTGTATGCATTATCCTGCATGCCGGATTTTTAAAAACAAATAGGTCTACCGGAACGCAACAATTTAAAATCTGACATTTTCCGAAACGGGATCCAGCAGGATCAAATTAAGTACTGGTCATAATACTCACATAATAATGTTTCATGTTAGCAACAGTGTGTTTTGCTGCAGCAGCACTGATGGAAGCGGTTCACTGACTGCGCAGCACAGCCACACGCGCCAGTTACGTTTGGGATAATTTTATTTTAAATGCCAATGTCAGTTGAAAACATTGCAATTGTGTTTTAAAATACAACAACGAGCACCACGAAACCATTTAAAGAGGCGCGTTCAGCGGTCTCCGTGACGGGATAGGAAACAGTCAAAGTAAAATGATCTCAAACGAGCTCTCTTCATTTTATCAAATGATCATAATCACATCTATTCATTTTACAATCCTGCTACTAGCATTTTATTCAGACTAAAACCCCTTTAAATCGTTTTTTTTTTTTTGAGAGACGCATTTTGCAGCATTAAGGTTAACGATTTATAGATTAATTGATCGTTAATTTAAACGACGATCGATCATGGAAATGATCGAAAGTACATTTGTTCCCCCGAATATATATATATAATTTATGTTCATGTGCAGACGCTTCTATCCAAAAGATGACTTACAGTGCATTCAGCTATCATTTTGTTAACAGAGGTGTGTTCCCTGGGAATGGAGCCCACGAACTTTTGCGCTGCTTACGCAAGCTATACCACGCGAGCAAAAGGAATATATATATATATATATATATATATATAATATATATTGTTGCAGTCTCTCTAAAAGGATTCTTAAGCAAGTCAAATCTAATCCAGTAATGTTGAGCAAAATGTAGTGGAAATGTTTTGCCCAATATTAAATGAAAGTTATCTCCAAACTATGAAAACAGAACTATATAGTTCTGACACAAGAGGGCACTAACACTTTTGCTATTGGGCCAGCGTGGACTGTTATCACCAGTGGTGATGATCTTAAAATGATTGGTCACTTCTGTGGCGTTGATTTGAAGCATTATTTTGGTTAAAGGCAACAAAATGATCATGAAATATCTTTGTAAATTCACAGAGCGACTCGTCTATGGACAGTTCTCCAGATGTTAGCCGAAGGCCCAGTACACAAGACGTGAGTTCACTACTTAAATATCCTGTACCTGCTACAGAGGTGTTCTGCTGCATTTTTCATTAGCACATCTAACACATCTTGTTCGTTTGTCAGGTTGAACGACCTCCTTCGCTGTTGGCATCTCCCAGTGTGAGAAATGCAGGCTCTGATACGGCTCCACAGGATCTGGGATCTCCGAGTCCTCAGCCCTCCCATGCTGAGCCCCAGGATGCCGCGGTAGATGAAGGCATGGAGATTGACGGTGGAGGTTCAGAAGTTGCCTCTGCACCCGAGACACCAGCCTCCTCTTACCCTCCCTGGATGAAGAGTCCAGACCGAGGTGGCCTCTCGTTTTCCCCAGTGAACTCTAATCTGAGAGACCTCACCCCTTCTCACACCTTAGAGATGGGGGCATACAGGCCAGATTCAACCTCCGCTGGCCCCTTCAGTGAGGCGGCGCCCTTCTATTCCTGTAATGAGGAGAGCAGCAGCGTGACCTTTACTCGCTCACTGAGTGGTGATGGCACAGGGGAGGGAGGAGCTGCAAAGAACCCACAGAAGAAAAAGGTCTGTTAAAGCATCTGCCAAATGTATAAATGTAAATAAAAATTTGTTCAATTCCTTATCCGTTAAACTTAACTGAAGAAATGGCTGGAATAAATTTGTCAAAAAAATCATGTATGCCATTTATTCAATGTTGTTAATTGATCTCGTATGTGTGTTGTTAGGTGTCTCTTCTGGAGTACAGGAAACGTCAGCGTGAGGCACGGCGAAGTGGCTCCAAGGGAGAGTGTAGCTCCCCTGTTTTCACGGCACCACCAGTAGATGTATTCCCTGTCGCAGTGGAAGTGATCCCTGAGCCACCTGTTCTCACAGCAACGCCAACCCCCAGGACTCCTCAGCACAGCGAGGAGCCAGAAGCCCCACCTCAGGGGGAGAGAGATGGAGAAGGGCAGTGGTATGTCCCTAAAATATATTCCCTTCCATGAGAATAAAGTACTCACCTCCTTTACAATAGAAATTTGTTTTAAAGGTTCAGATTAAAATTCTTATCAAGAAATGAGGCTGTCTTGTGACATTAGAGGTTATGAAACACATTTGTGGAGATATCTTGGACAGTTTGATGGCCATTTGGGCCAACTGAGCTTTGCCAATTATGAATTAAAAATAATATTGAAGCATAATAATTCTCTTTTAATTTACAGGACATCTTCAACGTCAGTAGAGCAGGCCAGGGAACGAAACTACCACAGGGCCTTGTTGTTGAGTGACCATCGCAAGGATGCAGGTAAAAACAACCCTGGAAACATCAGGAAACTTTGGATTGTGATTTCCATGTTTTTTGTGATAATTGTTTAAACCCATGAATTGGTACCTGATATACAAATGGAAGTCTTTTTTAAAAAGTTCATCCAATAATCCCAGGGGTGTCCATCCTGCAGAGTTAACGCCGACCCTAATTAAACAATGAAACTGGTAATCAAGGTCTTCAAGATCACTAGAAGCTTCCAGGCAGGTGTGCTGGAGCAGTAGGTTGGAGCTAAACTTTGTAAGAAGGTTTGCCCAAACTGTAGAAATCATGGAAATGCATTGATCAAAAGGTGTGGGAACCTTGGTAAAATCTTCTAGTCTTAATATTAAAATACCTGCTTTGTCTCACTTTCAGACAGTGGAGAGTCAGAGGGTGGCGACTCCCAGGTGAAGGAATGTCCTTCTCCCAAGAGCTGCAAGAGCCCCTCGACACATGCAGTAAGAGAACCTTCCCTCAATGGCTACGTTTACATGCACAATTAGTTTTCTCAACCAGCAAGTTCATGTTATCATAAACCATTTTTCTTTCCATTTACAGCCTTGTTCTCCAGCACCCCAGACTGTGTCTCGACCATCCAAAGAGGAAGATGGTGAAGCACAGCCTTGTGGTCCTTCTCAGCCTCAGGCACTGTCCGTCCAGCAGTCCAGCACCAAGACTTCGAGCTCCAAACCAGCCACTCTGACGCCCAGCAAGCTTCACTGCGGACCCTCGCAGAGTCACTACGCTGGACCTTCACTCATGCACTCACCCAAAGCGCAACCTCAAGGTTCACCTTACCGCGGGCAGCGAGCCTTCCTGACAGCTCAGCCTCAGAACCAGCCTCAACCCCAGACTACGTCTGGCCCAGCTACTTTCCCTCAGTATAACCCCCAAAATGGCCCCAACGCCACCACCCCTACACCCCCAGTCCACCATCATGAACTTCCTACTTCCCCGCTTCAGCCTACGGCTGCGTGCCGTTTTCACGTTAAGCCTACCGTGGCGTCACCTTTCCTCCAGGTTCCCAACCTTCATACAGCCCCATCATGCATTGCATACCAAAGCAGTGATGCCCCTCCCCGCCGCCGCTCCTCCTCCTCCTCTTCCCCACCCACAAAATGGTCCACCTTGCTGCAGGTCAATCTGGCAACCTCCTTCAGCAGCATCAAC
This sequence comes from Sinocyclocheilus anophthalmus, assembly GCA_018155175.1. NCBI lineage: Eukaryota > Metazoa > Chordata > Actinopteri > Cypriniformes > Cyprinidae > Sinocyclocheilus > Sinocyclocheilus anophthalmus. Next base: position 50,608 of record JADLZN010000536.1, read on the forward strand.
TTCTGCTGAGATATGCCCCGCCCCCACACCTCCACCTCCTCAGGGACAGAGTTCCCAGCAGCCCCCACCTAATAGTGGCACTCTCCTGTCAATCAAACAAGGACCACACCCACCCATTCCACCCCCTCCCCCTGCTCCCTCTAGTACTGCACCGCACCCGTTCCAGAACATCAGTGGCTTTCAAACCACTCTGCTTCCCCAGTGGCACCAGCCAACCCCTCAGTAACCCCTTCCACTTATCAACAAACTGTATTACCCCCTCCTCCACCACCGCCTCCCCAACAAACTCCTCCCACACAGACCCCGCCCAATCCGAGCGTCTCACAGATCGCTGGTGGTAACCGAGGACCTACCCCTTCGTCCGCCCCCTTTCACAGTACCGGATACTTGGGCACAGGATGGCACTGACCACACCCACTTAATACCCGCCCCCTAAACAAACTTGCTCAGTGGGGCAGAGCTACATTGTGTAACATAGACAACACAGCACCACTGTAAATATTTTCTATGTACCTTTTCACAAAGGCTAATGGAAACCAGTGGGTGAAAAGGGTACATTTTAAAAAGAAAAACGAGAAATGCAGAACTGTATCAGTAGACTTTGTGTAAAAGATGATGGTTAATGAACCCTGGTGCTCATCACTTACCCAGAATCCCCCACACCTCTCTCCTTCCCATAACCTTGTACTGCCATCCTGTCTTTTCCAGACGTTGTTTTTTACTTTTAATGTTTTTATTCATTTTAATCGCCCTTTCCGGTCTCTTCCCGTTGAATCCTTCCTCTATCCTCCCAGTGCAGTGCAATGCAATGGGACATTCCAGTTTCCTCCTTACCTTTCCCTGTTCTTCCTGTTTCTCACTGTTTTTTCTCTCATTAGTTATTTGTTTTATCTAGTGGCTCATTATATAGCAAAAAGGTTTTGTATAGAGAAAAAAAAATACAGAATTATTATTTTTTTTATTCCTCCATGTAACAAAAATATCTGTGCACCGCTGCAGAAATTCAGAGGAGACCTTTCTGATAGGCCGCTTCACTGCCCCAGGAGACTGCACTTGTGTGAATGAGCGAGTCTGTGTGCATTGAGTGTCTGTTTTTAAGCGGAAGGGAGCGTGTATGCTTGCGTGCCGCCCGCATCCGTGTGCATATTTGAAGTGCGCATGAGAGACGGAAAGCAAATACGGCGCAGACAGATGTGTGCTGTTCTCTGTGGCAGCTTTAGAAAGAGAGGTCCTTCCTGTAGGGGTAAGCGGTTTATTTTTGAATATCAATGGTTATTTGTAGAAAGTGTAATTTAATGTATAGGTGGTTACTCCAGCTTTCTCCAGAAACAGTTGTAAATATTGGCTTCTTTTCTTTTCTATGCTTGTATAATTCGCTCCCATCCCCATTTTGGAATATGGTTGTAAATACAAGCGCTCTTGACAAAAACGCTGAATGTTTCTGTGACGTACACTATTGTATTATTCTCTGTTGTTTTTTTTTTTTTTTTACTGTTTGTGTGTATGTGTGTGTGATGGACAGAGGCTCACAGACACAGCACTGGTTGGCTATTTTCATGGTTCATTATAATAAATCACTGTAATGACAGTTTTATACCAACCAAATCGTCTTGTGTGTTTTACTGGGGGGGGGGGGTTAGTTGATGTTTACATGTTCCTAATGTGAGTTTTTCTTTCACTGTGAAGGTGTCTGTGTGAAGAGGTGCTGCAATGAAGGTTTGAAGAGACTGCTGTTGCGGAGACCTATCTCAAGGTTTCTGTTTATTGACCACTATTATTGTCGTTATATAAAATATGAACCTAGTAGTTTCTCAGTATCTGATAGATGCTTCAAAGAAAAGAGTTTTTATGACCAATCAGAATGAAAGCAGACTTAAGAAACCCAATCGGAATGAAGGAAGAAAGATTACATGACCAAACAACATCAAGCCAGAGGTTACAATCAACCGGAATGAAGGTAGAAATGTTATGATGAAGAAAGATAAGCATGGGGTGCATAAATAAAGTTGGCTATAACCGCCAATGTTTGTATGCATCTCAATAACATCATGCACAACTTTGTCATGCTAAGGTTTGCCATGTTGAAGACTGAAGCAGCTGTCAGGTCAGTATTACCTAGTGCAGGTCTGGGGTGTCCAGTCCTCCACAAAGGTCAACATCCAGCAGATTTTGGTTACAACCAGCCAAAAACACACTTGCCTGGAAGTTTCTAGTAATCCAGAAGAACATGGTTAGCTGGTGTTTAATTAGTATTGGAGCTAAACTCTACAGGACATTCCCCTTGTCCAAATACCCACACTTACAGTCTTGGCCACTTGAGATCGCGCGATAGGAAGTGCGCAAAACTGTCCCAGGTCTTAAAAACGTAAAAAAAATTATAAATCCACACTATCTGCGGTATTCGAGGCTTAGTGTATCCCACCATGCATCATGAAATAAATCGTGAGACTTTTTGCCGAGATCTCGTGAGAGGTATGTTAAATATTAATAATAGTTAGATATTACATATAATTTGGTAGTAAAACAAAGAGTTGCACGTTTTATTGGTGCAGATGAGCAGTGGTGATAATTATTCTGTGCAACATTTGCAACTGCATTTTATTACTTAATTAGAAGCACCACACAGAGACTACTGAACATTTAGACATTCAGAAGTTGATTTTAAAATGCAAAGTATTGAAAATAAAAATAAAGCTATGTAAACACTTGCAACACTACAAGTGTGTCCCATCAGGTAATGAAAAATTGTACCCACACTTGTGGTCTTCATGCTCACTTAAACACTTGGACCAAATACAGGAAATACATCATGTAAGTAGTCAAGTGCAAGACCGCAGTCCCGGTATGTGGACAAGGGGAGTGGCCCCCAGGAGGGCAAGTTGGACACCGTGACTATGGAAAAAAAAAAAAAAAAGTAAGTAATAAGATAAATATGTTCTTTACAACAATGCTAAATATTAAATACCTTGATTTTAGTCGGTAGATGTAAAATCTTTATTCATTAATGTGGGTGAATTGTCTTTAATGAACTTTTATAACTAATACATTTTAATGGTGTATTTGCATCTTTTTCTACATACAGCACCATCAGACAAGACAGACACCCGATAAATGAAGTGAAACATTTTTTTCTTTCCCTTCAGAACTTCATCCAGCATTGTCCAAACTCTTCAGTTGTCCAAGAACAGAGGGGGTGGCACAAGGTACAGTGAGGTCATTTCCTGTGGGCTTTTTTTACTTTTCGAAACCACATCCTCCAGGTTTTCCAGTGACATTTTTTCTTTTTGATTGGCGATCCTAGGCTGTTCAGTTGTCTTGGTGGGACAGAATGATAATACCAAGAGTACAAAACGGTACCAGCTGAGAACATCATAATTATGGCACGCATAACTATACAGCACCAACATTGCCGAGAAGGAAATATCGAATTGGAGACATATAGAAATTCAACATATACACTCAATACATAATACTTAAAACACTCTCCTACTTCTTTATATGCTTGGCCTGTGCACAATTACTAATGGCAGAGATGTCTGCCCCTAATATTGACACTTATTTTTTTAAAATATATTAACAGTGAACTCTCAACTTCTGTTTACATACCGCTTTTAAACAATGTTGGATAGGGTTGTTGAAATAATTGTACATTTTGAAACCCGATAAATGATCACTTGCCTTAAAATTGGCTCTCATTTAAGTGGTCGGGATTCAGTGTCCCTTTTTGCTGCCTTTTTTAGTTTTGTTTAGTTTTTTTTGTCAAGGGGTGGTAGTGACAGAAATAATAACAAGCCAGATATGTCGCTCTGTGCCAGAATGTACATCCCACAATTCAATCCTGTAAACGTTTCCTTCTATATTGGCGAATCCAGTCAAATAGAACAGTGTTTTACAGTAATTCATAAATCCCAAAATATTAACATTATTGTAATGCAGGCCTTTAAAAGAGGACACAATGTAAAATAAATATTATTATAATCAAGTCAAGTACTTATAAACGGGGCTTAGTGGCTCTATCATGTAGTAGCACAGAACACTGTAATTTAAGTACGGTAGGGATTTGTTGAGAGCAATTCCAGGCGTGACGTGAAAGAAGGGATATGACAGAAAAAAGCAGCGAGTTCCCCACGGCCCTTCACCCTGTTTGAATCCTTTAACGTTCAGGTCAGGCCTCTGCCCTCAGGATGATGGTAAAGCTGGATTGTGATTCATAATTGATTTCCTCGAAACGAGACCGAAACACACTGAAACAGATAACGTGGTGTTTTAGTATACAGTCAAGTATTACACTGACAAATTTACACAAGGAAGCTAACTTGAAGGATCATTTCGAAAACTCACTCAAAAGGTGAAATTCTAACATCACTTGTTGAACTTAAAATAAGATATTTTGAAGAATGTTGTTGTCAGTGAGGTCTAAAAAAAAACCATTGGACCAACTGACTTTCATTTTATGGACAAAATAGATTTTTTTTTCTTCCACAGAAAGTTTCATACCCCAAATTTTGAAACTGCTCACTTGGAGTTAAAATGAATTTAAAAAGAAAAAGCAGCTTCAAAATTTGCATTTGAGGTCCGACTGTGTAATTTGTTTTATCACAAACACAAAAAGGTATTTTGACGATCAAAGACATTTTAAAATAATCATATTAACCCCAAACCTCTGAACAGTAGTGCGTCTATATTAAATATTGATCTTCAGTATGTCTCAAGAACTTCAATATGTCTGAGCCTAACTCTGTTTCAGTAGTAAATGCGTCAACAAAGGCAAAAAATATTGTATCAAACTATCATGGTATTTTTAAAGTAACAAAGACTCGTACATACTGACCAACACTCACTCACCTGAGTGTATCTGGCGTCTATGCATTCCCACTCTCTGTTGATGAAAAAAAAAGAAAATCGCAGCTTAAATACATAGAGTAATTTTCAAATGCAGCAGAAATATTTATCAACTATTGACAGCTGTCACAGTTGATAAATACACATTAAAGGGGGGGTACAATACTGTTTCATGCATTCAGAGTTGTTTACACTGTTAAAAGAGTCGGATTCTCATGCTAAGCATGGACAAAATTTCAAAAAACAATTTGGACGTATGACGGAGTATTTCTGTGCTAAAAATCTTACTTCCGTGTTCGTACAAGTTTCGGAGAGTTTTTCTCTATCGTGGCTCTTAATGACGTAAACGAGGTTGGAACTCCTTATATGGGCATTTCTCAGCAGCGCTGCACGGGACTCGCTTGGGAAGAATGTCTCTAAAGAAGTGTGTTTTTGGTTGTAAGGGAAAGATAAAATTGTTCAGCTTCCTAAAGAACCAAACCCTTAATGTTAAACATGGAGTTGTTGCGGTTTGTGCTATTTTCCGTCTCAGCACAACGGAGTGTTTTAACAAGTGTTTGTTGATGAATGTTTTAGAAGCAAGGCCCAGTTCGACGCTGGATTAGCACATGGTTTGATACTTCAAAGAATGGAGCGAGCCCAGCTATAAAATATACCCCTGCATGATTCAGAACGTAGACGGTAAGTGAAAACTGCATCCCATAGCTCGTATTGTTTGCAGTACTGAGTGTGCTCAAAATGCTCGGCAACTTAACGCTGCTCCGGCCACGGCCGCTGCGCCCTCGCTTTTTCCGGCGAGACTCTTAAAGCGTTAATCGTTTATAAATGACATCAAACTAAAGGACTTTCCTTGAGCTATAGAAAGGGATGCAGACACACTACTCGATGGTACGCAAATTCACAACATGAGATTGGGTGAAACTGTGCATTATCTCTCCTTTAAATAGACCTTTTCTCACATACTGTCAGTTGGGATAAACCTAACCAGTAATGTCCACTAGATGGCACTAACACCATCATGTGCCATCACAAAATGTGACATAAATTCTGTTTCTGCAGGATTAAGAAGTGAATTGCTCATTCATCATTATACAAACATCCTTAATCACCATTTGCATTGTGCAACTCATCAGTTTCATATAAAATCTTAATACACGTATAAGTGACCCTTCATTACCATTATATAAAATAATAGTTTTATGGTCCAGGTTCCAGGACTTCCTGAAAGTGGAGTTTGTTCCTTCATTTACCTTCATTATATGAAGCATTTTATAGTCCATATCCATAAATAGTGTTTCGCTCCAGGTGTGCTGTTCAGCACAGCATGGGTTCCAGCTGATGCTTTGCCTGTGATTAATATGGACGGCTGACAGCAAGCTGTGTAAACTGTCATTAGTAATATATGGCTGGGTCCAGAGCCCCAGGCTTCAATTAACCCCAGTCCATGGTAAATTCTACCTTTCTATTTTTCAACATATCATTTATTTTCACAGCCCTATCATCTGATTCTGTCCTTAATGACCATCACTTTGTCTTATTTTCTCAAGCTGGTCTGTCTTCACTCACCTCTGGCTGGCAGGCTCTGTCTAGTAATGAATGAATTGGACCGAATGGTACAACAGCTGCGCGTTGAAAACTGTTCTTCTAAAAACTAATTCTTCACTTTCATTTATGTAAATTATGCATTTTGTGATTATAATTAAAAAATGTAATGTCCGTGTATCTGAAATACACAAAACTAGCCAGGCCATTTCTGCATTCTTTCACAGAGAAAAGTTTGATTATACACTTCTTATTAACCACCTCTTTGTTTTTTCAGTATTTCAAAACTTCATTCATCTCATGTTACCTTAATTTGGTAAGAATCACAAATTTAGTATGCAAATCCCTCAAATTTTGGCCCCATGTCTAATTTGAGGCTAATATGCTAGTGTACACTTAGAAGTTTACCAAAATACTGTTACTGAAAAATGGTCCAAATATATATACAAATATTTGTCCTATACAAATAACATTGTCCCTCCCCTTATATCACTTGCAAATGACTAACAATAGCAAGTAGCATATCATAGACTTCAACAGCAATAACGCTTAGATTCCACAACCAAATGGTGTTTTTGTCAAAGGTACCAACTATCAAGTTATTCTATTTGTATTTTTTGCTCTGCCCCAACTGTTTTGAACAGGATATATGAATTGTGTATAACCTCTTATTGTCCAACACTTTCACTTATTTATTTGCATAAATGAAGACAGTAACTCAAGTTGACAGAGATACATCTGCAATCTCCCATGGTAAGACATGACATTTAGACATGACAAAGACACAGAAGAACAATCCTTCAGGAAAAAAAAAAATGTTAATCTTACTGTCTCCCAGCAGCTCCTCGGACATGAGTCCATCCTGCCTGTTGCCCAGCACAAAAGCCAGGAAAGAGAGAATAAGGGCGTCCATGATGCCCATAATGGCCAGGATGTACGCCCAGCGCACTGAGCATGCTCCAATGGTGTATTTGTCCGTCCCTTCTCCGCACATCCTCTTCACCTCATCAGCATCCCAGCCATCAGGATATATCATACAGCCCAACACCAGACACGTACCTAAGAGAGAAAGCAAGCATTGTGAGTCGTCCAATTAATAAAAGTTATATGGATTTTATCAACAGCAGAATGCATTTCTGTACTCAAGCAATATGATAGATGGCAGTTGTAAAGCATAAGCTGGGAAACAAAAATCAGCTGCAAAAAAAAAAAGTCATGGTGGTTTCTTTTGTTCAATTACAACATGTCTGACAGCTGAGAAGAATGAGAAGAGAGGTACCAGTAATCCCGGACGAGCCCCCAATTTATATTCACATACACACACACAAAGCACACTCTGTTGAAAGCTGCTATGAGTCATTTTTGTACACCAAATGAAATTGCAAAAGTTACAAAATGTGAGTGATGTTTGCCAGTGTAAAACTCGCAGGCACGATGCTGTGTGTGGGTGGTGGTTTTGCAGTTGCTTGGGTGTTCGAATGGTTGCTTACTGGCCAAAGTAAAAAAAACAAACTTGCAGGTCTCCATGATATTCTGGTCCGTAGATTTGCTCAAGTGTCTCCTTCAATGCAATTAGTTTTCAACCAGTTTATAGCCTGCCAAAAATATAAGTCTGTTAACTTGTCCACCATTGCTCAGGAAGTCCTACCTCAAACTCATGAAACTGGTTGAGCCAGAAGTGTGCAAAGAAAGCAATTCGATATGTCTCCCTTATCTGAACCACCCCTTATCTGTTTCCACTAATGTGCTAATAGGTTGAATCAGGTGTGTTTGATTAGGAAGAGTTAAAAAATGTGCACTACTGATGTGCCACCAGGAACAGGGCTGGGAAACGCTCATCTATCTACAGTTTGTGACAGCTCATGAGTTGTATTACCCTTCCATTACCACATACCTCACAGAACAAGCAATAGATCTGATCTCAGATCAGCAGAGCGCTTGCATCATCCCTGATGGATTGAGACCGGAAAACTGCATCTTCAGGAGTATCAGATCATAGTCATGGTAAATCCTGCAAAACTTTGTGCTGAGAAAGGCGAATACTGCATGTGCCACTTTGATGCATTGATAGTTTTATGCAGACACAATCAGTTACACAAGAGGAATTAATTTATAATGTAACCAGGCCTTCTCTTGGGGTTATTCGACAAATTACCTTGATGCTGCCTTCAAGTCACGTAGGGTTGATCACACTTAAAAGAAGGGCACCACAATGCTGAAGCTACCAATAGGAAAAAATTGGGATTTTCTTTGAGACCTGACTTGGAGGTTGGGGGTCCCCGGTTAGTCCAAAGGTGTCCAATCCTGCTTCCTTGAAGGCTATACCGTCCTCAGCAGAGTTTAGCTCAACACCACCTTCCTTGAAGGTTCTAGTGATATAAGGACCTTTGATTAGCTGGTTTGGGGTTTTTTTAAGGGGTCATATGATGTTGTTAAAAAATAACATTATTTTGTGTATTTTTTGTAATGAAAATGTGGTTTAAGGTTAAAAATACATTATTTTCCACATACTGGACATTATTGTTTTCTCCTCTATGCTCCGCCTTTCTGAAGCGCCGTCGATTTTTACAAAGCTCATCGGTCTGAAAAGCGAGGTGTGCTCTGATTTGCCAGCTATCCAGTGTGTTGTGACTGGCAGAATACCTCAAGCGTGTAACGGAAATGTTACGCCCCTTACCATATTGCCGGCATTGTAGTCTACTCTCCAGGATCAGTAAACAGTCCTCCATAAATGTGCTGCACACATCTGAATATTATGGTTGGGTTGGCGTGGTAGAGTGAGCGGAGGCGGGCTGTCTTGAGTGTGGTCATCACATGTGGTTCGGCTATCACAGTGCAAAGTTTATGTATCTCCTCAAGACCAGCACAGATCAGCTCTATGCATGACGAAGCGGATATCTTCCTTTTTTGAAAGGCCAAACAAAGTAGTTTAACTTTCACAACGAAACACACAGCGTCTTCACGACATGGCGGCAGCAACAATACTACAGCGAGAATAAAAGTTACGCCGCCTTTCTTTGTGTGAACATTTGGGCGGCGTTATGCAAATCTTCCCACTTAGTGACGTAGACATGTGGGGGCGTGTTAGATTGAGCCGTTTTAGGTAGGCGTGGTTGATTTTTTTTACTTTTATAAAGAATATCTCTTTTGGATTTGAGACTTTAGTCTTTGAAAAATTTACAGATCTTCTTTATGCACCAAGAGGTAAAACTCCAAGAGAAAGGACAAATTTAAATCGCTCAATATGACCCCTTTAAGGCTAGGTTAAATTCTGCTGGAATTTTGCCGCACCAGGAGGCAGATTTTGACACCCTGGACTATCGAAAGCATCCCATCTCAAATGGAATAAGATCCATCATTTCTGCAACCCACCCTAGGACAATCGTCTGAAAAATTAATGTATGGAATTTTATAACATACGATTTTATGGAAAATTGCCCATTTTCTGCGGCAGTGATAAATTAAAGCAAAAGCAATTATACACCAAGCCTCATTTACACCGCTCTATTAATATTTTGCTCATGCTCTCTCATGTCTGTTTTTTTTTTTTTTTACTTTAGTGACATGACGTGTCAAGCCATAGCAAGAAAGTAAAAAAGAGGAAAAAATATGAAATTGCCCACCTGTCTATTCTGACCAAAATCAATTAAATGCACATCATGTAGAAATTACGACATCTGAACCCATAAGTAGGAACTTCCCAGCAGGACTTGAAGGCAGCATAAGTGGTTGGATGAACCAAGGAGGAGAGATTTAGCACAGTCGTAAAGAAAAAGAGTTAGAACAGGAAAAAAGAAACTTAAACTGGTGCGAGTAGGAAGTAAAACTATATCATAAGCGATCAAATAGCCCACATACGGATACTGCCAAATGAATCAGGAATGATTAACACATCTACTTGTCTTTGTCACACAGTTTGCTGTGTCATAAAATAGCAACTAAAAACAGTCACTAAGAGCCTTTTCCTGTGTCCTATATCTCTGGCCTTCTACCTCTCGCTTTAATCTCTTGGTTTGTGTATCTAATAAGCGAAACTTCAAAAGACATTCATCACCATTATACTAATAGCCATCAGCAGTCTAATAGTAATCATATTAAAGCTGAGAGCCAATCACCCTCATCCCTGCGTCCACAGCTTATTCGCACCGCAGTCACTATGAAGAGAGTTCATAGGTTTCTTTCTTGGGGTTGTTTGTGACAGTGCAACTGAATCTATCACTCGTGCAACCAGCCTTCCTGCAGTTATCTAAGTTGCATGTGTCGTCTAAGTTCTTATGGTGGCGCACCATGTCCTATCCAGGCACGACATGACAAGTTTTCAGTGACAAGTAATTTGTATAGACCAGGGGTAGGCAAGTTCGGTCCTAGAGAGCCACAGTCCTGCAGATTTCAGCTCCAGCTCCAACCCTGAACTAAACTCACCTGCCCTATAGCCCTTGAAATCCTGAAGACCTTGATTAGCTGGTTAAGGTGTTTTTGATTAGGGTTGGAGCTGAACTCTGCATGACTGCGGCTCTCTAGGATCGAACTTGCCTACCCCTGGTATAGACAAATGCTGAAAGTGAACATGCTGAATGACCCAAAGAGGACCAATGAGACTTCAGTGTGGGTGGGATTACACTGGCAAAGCTACAAGAATTAGAAACCGAATGACCGACAAAAGGTTTATTTTCATGCCTTTCGACATGTCAACCTATAGCTCAACTAGTTGTGTGAGTTTGGGGTGGGCCCCCAGTTTTTTGACCAATGACAGATGGAGGAAGATTTTAGAAACCGTTATTTTAGTCAAGTCAAGTCAAGTTTATTTGTACAGCACTTTTCACGATACAAATCATTGCAAAGCAACTTTAGTGGTGACTGTCAGTTAATGTACATATGGCAGAAATATACGGCAAAGTCAATTAAAGATGTAATCAAACAGATGATGAACACTATTAACAGCAATTATTATATGATGCAATCAAACTTATAGCAAAATGTGGTGGTTCTGTATGTTGTTTCAGGGTTAGCATCATCTGCAAACTGTTGCAAAATTTTAGCAAAACTGTTTGGTGGTAGTGCAGAAATTGCATACACCTGTCATGCCACTATGGGACTGTATTGCGTTAAAACTGACCAGATTCATGGCTACACACACATTATGTGGGAAATGCTTATAAATAATAGAAAACATCAGCATTTTCTTTCTTCACATCCTCTCCAGAGCCTGCAGCACTTCACCACACACACATATTAATGAAAAGGAGCTCTTCAGCTAAACCTTTCAATGTTATCGAAGAGACACACACAGATGAGCTCTGATAATGAGCTGTCCTTATCTCAACCATCTTGCAAAAGACAAGTTGTCTTTTTCATCCCATTTTGTCTTATTTTTATGTAATAGATGCCGCAGAATAGATTATGGAAAGGCAACCTCGTGGTTCTGTAGTATCGCTAGCTCTTTTCTAATAGATCAGACTGCGGCTGCATTGTGAGGGCTTTGATTTTGCTGGCAGCAAGCACTCATGCTGCATCTGGGTCAGTGAGAGTGCTCTGAATGCAGATGCTGTGAGTGTCACATCCGAGATGTGTTTGTAGATAGAGGCTATAAATAAACACAGTCAAAGATGAGAATTCTGCGTGTGAGAGAGTGTTTCCGTTAGGAAAGACACATTTGTGATACCCTTCTCCTCCCCTAAGTCTTCTCTGCATTATCTATTTTTCATGCTATCCTGTAATCTCAGCCAAAGATTTATTGATGAAGCCCCTTGCAATGGATTAAGATCTGTCCAGAACACAGGAAGCAAAAATATACAGGCTGCTACCTGACTACTGGAGCAGTCCCTTTCAAAAGTTGTTCTGAACTTGTGTTCACCTAAGAATTTACATTTTGTCATCATTTACTCACCCTCAAGTAGTCTATATGACTCATATGCTATATTCCAGCCATCGGAAATCATACCTTAATATTTATTTGGAGCAGACCTTAATTTAAGTCATTATTTGCTAAAAATTTCCCGGCTGTCATTTTTGCGCTTTTAAATTTAGAACTTGATAGCCTCAGTATCTATCCACTTTTAATGTATGGAAAAGAAGCTTGAACACTGTAATTGCAGAAGAAAATCCAGCTGTCTGGAATGATATGAGGGTGTGTATATATGATGACAGAATTGTAATTTTTTGGGTAAACTATCCCTTTAAGTACCCAACTTTTCACATTTGTATGCAGGTTAGCAGCAGTGAAGGATGAAAAAAGATGCTTCCTCATGCTCATCTTCCCCTGACATCGCTTGACTTGGCATTTGATAATGTCTTTACATCCCAGCCAATGGAAGGAGAAGAAAGAAGCACCAAGGACGATAAGGGAAGGAGACAAGATGGATCGAGAGAGGAGAAGATAATGCAAGGTTAAAAGACTTCCTGTCTCTCCTTGCCTCTTTCTCGCTAAGCTGCAGTTGTTTGCTGCTTAATGTATTGTCAAGGCAGGAATAGAATAACGCCTCAGGGTTTGTGTTTCATCCTGAGAATGGCAGCTTGTTGTTTTTCCTTCCAGAGAGGGATGAATGGTGGGAAAGAATAGAAGAAAAGAGAATAAGAGAGAGAGAAAATCACCTCATTGCATCCATGGTAATATGAAATTCCCTGATCCTGCAGTCAGACACTAGCTCTTCTATAAAACCTAGTGAGCTGCCTACCTAGACATAATTTTTAAACATTTAGCAGCACTCCTGCCTCAAGATATTCCAAAGAGTAGACAGAAACATATTTGAGTTCCAAGGTACTTAGTTTTTGGCCAAATAATAATGCAAAAATCACACTTTTTTGAGAGCTTGTTAGCTTAGCACAAGTAACAGAGCTAAACACAACCACATGATTAAGGGCTTTCACCATATTTGCACGTTTGGTGCGCACACTGGTTCGCTGACCATCAGAGTTCGGTTGTTTTGGATGATATGAAAGCTGTGTTTCCTGAACTTGTTTGCACGTATCAAACCATACCCAGTCTTGCTTTAGAATGTGAGCTGTGATACGGTTCAGGTACCTCGTTAGGACAGTTCGGTTGATATGAACCGACGAATCTTTATTGGAAAACATTTGCGTCTATGTCGCAGCATATTAAGCCCTTTCAGATGGATTAGTGTTTACAAGGGGAGAGAAGTATGTAATTTTACCTCAGGTGTCTGTAATAGCGAAAAAGCGGTTAAGTATGGATGAGACCTGGAGCTAGCAACGTCACTTCTCCAGTAGCAGCAGCCGCAAGAGCCTTCCAAAAGCTTGCCCTGGC